>PVJL010005205.1:0-112724 GCA_004026885.1 Lyroderma lyra | reverse complement strand
GTGCCGCTCAGGGGCTGCTCTCCTTCTTTCTGAAAGATCTTGGTCCTTGGAGTTCTCACTGCACTGCACCACCCACCTACACGTGCGCAGTGTGCTCAGGCTCCCGAGAAGGGGCAGTTGGCGAGGGTGGAGGTGGCGCGTTGACGGTGCTTCCAGTCTCGCTCCAAGGCTGCCACCCCCACACCTGTTTTCCCCTCAATACTCGACTCTCAGGGCTCTAAGTCTCTTCCTTATCACAGCTGGCTCCCCTAGGGGATTTGGAACTGACTTGCCTTGGATATAAATGCTGGACGACAGGCCTAGAGACCCTTTGCAAGAGCAAGATAACAAAGGTTTATCTTTTCGAGAGCATTGTGGACGTTTCATCAGTTTATTTATTAAAGTCTTTTATTTTCATCAGAGAAGTAATAAGTGCTCACTAGATAAGGAATAAATAGAAGAGTGAAAAAAATTTTAAAAGTCACTTAGAGTCCAACCACCTGAAAAAAAACACTGACAATATTTTTAGTGGTTTTTTGTTTGTTTGTTTGTTGTGGTGGTTCCCTGGCTGGGAGTCGAACCCAGGCTGTGATGTTGAGAGCACCAAAGCCTAGCCACTACACCACCGGGTTTTTTGAGTATTTTCTACCAGAATTTTCTCTCTGCATAATACTGTATGGTGTGTGTGTGTCGGGGGGAGTGTGCGTGCAGATGTTTTGATCAGACTTGCTACATAATTTTTGTCCTTTAAAAAAATTAACTCTTAGACTTAATTTTAAATATTTACTTGATATTCCATATGGCCATGGCAAATTTATATCATATTTTTATTTTTGGTCATTTACATTAGTTCCATTTTTTTTTTAACATAATGAGCAATCATGTAATAAACCTGCTGGTGTACAAGTCTGTTGCATGTCTGTTTTGTGTGACTAAATTCCTATACTGGGGCTGATAAAATTCAAGGATGTGAATGTTTGAAAGCCTATTAGCATACGTTTTGTGAATAAAAGCCTTAGGCTAAAGGGATGAAAATCTTTCATTGGAATTCCAGATATTGGCCCGGTGGTTGGTGAGAGGGAAGAAGGTCAGGGTTTCTGGAAGTCACGCCTTCCACGTCAGGTCATCCCACGTTTGCAGACCTCAGGAAGGAACCTAGCAGGACACCAGGGCCAAGGGGGTAAGAGAGGAACAACCATAGAGTCATCCTGAAAGCAGTGGCTTTGCCTTAATGTAGTCCCCTCGGAGGGAGGGTTGTCACATAGCTGGAGGCTGCAGGATGATCCCAGTCCCTCACCCGAGGCTGCGAGGCTGCAGAGAGGAGGCGAGAGACGGGCTCTCGTTTGCATTTGCCCAGAATGAGTCATGGGAGAAGAGAAACCACACTGGCAGGCCAGGTCTAAGCTGCAATGAGTGGCGGGGCCAAGGCTGCCCACTGTCTGCTGACCCTCCGGGTTCCTTGGGCGAGGCAACAACCACATGGACCAGGGAGCTGGTGAAGCTCTTGGGCCACCCGGGAGAAACAAACTAGTTGAGTCTTTATTTTCTGCTGCAGTTCTTCCTCTCATGACCTCTACTATTAAGAATCCTGGAGGCACTTTTGAGAGCCTGCTGTTGCTTGAAACAAGCTTTTCTTTCTTAAATGAAAGGTGTAAACCACCATGGCATCGTTTTCAGAAGGCCACTGGCGAGGGGGAAAGCTGGGAGGACTCGGCAGATGTTGGGGAGCCAGGACCACACACCGGATGGGTTATCAACCAGAGAGGTGGGGGATGCATTTGGCCAAGAGAGTGGGGAGTTAGTTACTTGCTTTGGAGTATTAAAAGCTTCTTAGCAGGGGTTACAAATCGCTTGGTAGTAGAGGTGTTATTGTTGCAATGTGCAAATTGTTTGCTGAATGATACACTTTAAGGAAGAGAAGGAAGGAAGAAAGCTAATACTTACCATGCTTGTATTCATGACTAGGACCCTGCATGGCATGATTTTGTACTCTTTCATGCATCCCCCAACCTGCCCTATGAGGTAGGTATGTAAATAATATTAAAACCCATCTTTAATGTCAGGAAATTGGGTTTCAGAGCTGCTTGCTGAGGCCACAGAGCTGGCTGGGATGGGAACCAGGATGCAGAAGCAAGACAGATGCCTCTATAAAATGATGTCTAGAGAAATGCATGAAAACGCATTGAAAATAATAGTAATATGTACATTTTAAAAGTTCAACACTTACATGTGTTTTATTGAGTTGTAATGTACATACCTTAAAATTCACCCATGTGTAAGGATAAATACAATGGTTTTATAAATTTATAGAAATGGTACAACTATCACCCCAACCCAGTGTTTGAATATGTCTACCCAAATGTACTTCTTTTTATGCCCTATGGCTATGTTTGAAAACGTGGAGAGACAAAATAGCATCATTCCTATAATTTCCATTGAGTGCCTACATTACCTTTTCTGGATTCTAGAGGAGAAAAGAGGGAGGTTGGTCCGGGGTGCAGAGACCCTGGACAGCTTCTTAGAGTTAATCAGAGATCGGTGAGATTTCCAGAATGGCGATTCTAAAAATCAGTCAGGTCCCATATGGCCTTGCATGATGGGCTATGGAATACATTGCATGGAGTCGTCCTGGTACCAGTTAAGGATATGCAACATGAGCACTTTCAAGTTGCTGGCCTGTTATAAAGCTCCACTCGTGGTGATCTGAAATACCCCAGGATATTGAACCATTAGGACATAGGAAATTGTGTAGAAGACTCAGTGTGAATTGTTCTTTCCTTGCCTACCCCTGGTTTTGGATTAGCCGTCATGTCCCCCAGGCAGCCACCTTTGACCTTCCTCCCACCCGTCCCAAGTGTGGTTCTATTCCCCCAGAAGGTGTTGTAATGATTGCTGCCGCATTATTTATTACACTGTATGGAACTGTCCTTCTACTTCAATGTCTTCTCCATTAGATGCTAAACTACCTGAAGGTATAGGATTGTTTTTCCCTTTCAGGAGTAAAGAATTCACTTGGGTTTCATTTTGATTTGAATTCACCTAGAGTATTGAAAAGATCAAGTGGTACATATTACTTGAATTTTTAAGGAGGGGCATCTAAAGGATGAAACTCTCTAAGAAAAGAATATAATATATCCCTGAGTTTTTAATGTAGTTAAATGGGACAAGGATGAGGAGTGGGGTTTGGGAGTGGGTGTTTAGGAAAAAGGTTTCCAGTTATTAAAAAACTCTTTGTAAAGTCACATACGTAGTGTAGTGTCCCCTCAATTTATTGACTATTTTGAAATCATTTATCTTCTCTAGCCTAGAAATCTTGAAATTTTCCTAGAAATATTTGACATTTGACAACTGCTTTAAGCACTGACCCTGAATTTTCATTTGATTCAAACTTGGATAACTCCAGTCCTCGCTTTTAAAAAATATTTAAAAATGTATAATATGTCATCTGAAAAATGACTATCTCGTGTGGCATTTGCAAATGTTCTCTCCATTGCAATTTGATTTCCTTTTGGCCACTGTATCACTGTGCATGTTAACTAAATGAATGTCTGAAGCATTATCTGAAATACGAAGCTGGATGCCAGTGATTATTTAACCATTGAGGTTCCTGTTATAATGTATTTCTTAATCTCCTTGTGCTCTCTACACTTCATATGCATGTAGACCCTTCAGCTGATTTATATTTAAACAACTGTAGCTCAACAAAATTTTAAGAGCACAAGGCAAAAATTTGTTGTTTTGCTTTGTGCTCTAGAAAATATCAGTCACTAGTCGAGGTTATTTTCTCCTTTTTTTTTCTTATTGCTCCCTGGCAGCAAATGTAACTGCTTCTTGATTTCTTTATTTGCTTGTTTATTCAGAGCAAGGGGGAGCCTGCAGTCTGGATGGTGATTTAGAAAGTTAATTATCTCCAGTTAGCTTTCTGAACACCTGGACCTCTTCCAGAATTGGTATTGCTTGGAATCTCTTAACCTGCTCTAGGGATAACTGGGAAGCTGCTGCTACAGAGCCACTGCTAACCAGGCTTCACCTTCGGAGGCAAAGGTAGAGGAAGGAGTGGGTTCGCCTTGGTGGCCGATAGGAGATGCTGTGTGTTTCTGCACAGGACAAGCCAGTGTGTCACTTTCTATCCATGGCAAAGCAATTTATTTTATGGTAAATTGGGGCACAAGTTCAGACGTAACTATTATATAACAGATTTATTTTCAAGATGGCTGAACAGGCTCCCCATTCCATTAGCAGTGCATGAATTTTCCCATTTCTGCACGTTTTTGCCAGTACTTGGTATCATCTGACTTTTCACTAATGTGAGAAGCAAAAAGTGACATCTTTTTTATTTGTGTTTCTCTGATTATTAGTAATGTTAGCTTTGCAGGATTCTCTTTTTATGAATTCCCTCTTCATATTTATTTTTTTGCTCAATTTTTGTTTTTATTGGTGTTTTTATCTTTTCCACCAAGCTGGATTTGTGGGACATATTTATACCCTGCCTTTACTATTCACATAAAGCAGTTGAGGCATGAAGAGAAAAACTGGCCTACTTTGGCAGTAATGAGGGTTTTTTCCAACTCGATTTGCCTGCAATCCATTAACCAGGTCAGGCTATCTACTCTAGGGCATGGCTCAAAGGTTGAAAGGAGTGAGGTGAGGCCCATTTCGAGAAATGCAGTACACAGGCTTTGCTGGACAGTAGAGATCTTTACTCAAAACTACAGAAATCCCACCAACAGTGCACAAGGGTTCCCTTTTCTTCACATCCTCATCAACACTTGCTGTTTGTTGATTTATTGATAATAGCCATTCTGACAGAAGTGAGGTAGTATCTTATTGTGGTTTTTATTTGCATCTCTCTGATGATTAGTGATATTGAACATCTTTTCATGTCTATTGACCATCTGTTTATCCTCTTTGGAGAAATGTCTATACAGATCCTCTATCCATTTTTAAAATTACATTGTTTGTTTTCTTGGTGTTGAGTTGTATGAGTTTGGTATATATATATATAAATTTTGGATATTAAACCTTTATCAGAAGTATTATTGGCAAATGCCTTCTCCCATTCAGTATGTGTCTTTTTATTTTCTTGATGATTTTTGTTTTGTTGATGCTGTGCAAAAATTTTTTAGTTTACTGTAGTCCCATTTGTTTAATTTTTCTGTTTCCCTTGCCCGAGGAGCTATATCAGTAAAAATATTACTAAGGGTAATGCTTGAGAGTTTACTTCCTATACCTTCTTCTAGGAGTTTTATGGTTTCAGGTCTTACATTTAAGCCTTTAATCCATTTTGAGTTTATTCTTATACATTGGGTAAGAAGGTGGTCCGATTTCATTTTCTTGATGTGTATCTTGGGCCACTTCTTTTCAGAGACCAAGTCGTGCTGTCTCCTTTGTACCAATTTGCTTCCTCATCTTTATACCAACTTACATACCACAATGCAGTTCTGTTTGGAATAAAACCATAACCAACATACCACTACCCTTTCCATTTTTCATTATCCTTAACAAAGATTAACTTAGCAGACTGGCATTGCATCTTCCATTCAGCTAATCACTGGTCCCCTGCAGGACCTCTCTCAACCCCAGATCAGAAGGTCAGATTCATTCTCTTGCTTTTGCTTCACAGTTGCACAAATAGCGTTTCCCCCTTTTTATATCCACCAGGGTTGTTCGTAAGATTTGCATGAAATCTCTCCCCTGTTCTTCACCCCTTTCTCATCTGGAAAGCCTGTGTGTAGCAACTCGAGTCCTCTGCCGGGGGTCCAGCCAATCAAAGTTGTAGTTGCTTCTTTCCTGCTACCTTGGACCTAACTTCTATCCCTGTCATCTATGCTAATGTCACTCACAACAACATTTTCAGTCCCTCATATCTAAATTTTCATTTCTTCATTGTGCCTCTTCTAACAAAGCTGTCTTATAAGGTAGAAGCCCAGGAAAGAAAAAAGTTCTAAAAGACAGCAGGCACTTGCTGTGTCTTCATTCTTAATTACATTTCTGCCTGCCAGCTGTCCCCACAATTTCCCTGCCGACTGCAGCTTCCTTAACAGGAGGCCCCATGCCCTATTTCTGGCCCAGGTTACTGCTGGCATGGCTCACTCTGCTATTCTCCAGCTGATAAAAATAGATTAAAAACAGGTGGCTGGCTTCCTTGGCTCAGGGCCAGGAAGTGGAAAGGTTGAATAAAATATTGAGATACTTTTCAGAATTTCAAAGTTAAAATCATCTCCGTTTCCACATTGTGACTCAGAAGAGAAAAATGTACAGCGGTGTCTAATGGTTACTGTGAAGTATAGCAAAAGAGTTGGAGACCCAATAGAACCAGCAGAACCTAGTTATTGAGTAACCAGTGTTCTATTTCTGGCTCTGCTGCTTACCAACTAGTTGTGTGATTTGGAGCAAATCAGTCCACCTTTCTAAGTCTTATAACTGGACTAGTTATCCATCTCTTTGCAGGTTAAAATTCTGTAAAAGGAACGACTAAATAATTCCATCCCCCTTTAGGGCATTAGCGATGCCTATTGTCCTCTACATCTTGTTCTAAAAGTGTATTTATAAGTAGGCATCATTTTCCCAGGCTATTCCTGGGGTCCAAGCTAGAGGTCACCCAGTGTTGACACTGCTTGTATGAAGAATCTGCTCTGCTCAGCACATTTTCTCTTTTAAATACTAGGTCTGTGTCCTCCCATTTTTTGTGACTTAGCCTGGCACAACACAGTGGTTCTCAAATTTGAATCACCCAGACGCCTATTACATAGTACTCTGTCCTACCCTCGGAGTTTCTTTTTCAGAAGGTCTGGGATGAGACCCAAGAATCTGCATGTGTCACAAGTTCCCAGGTGACGCTGACGCTGATGCGAGGGACCCACACTTCCATAACCTTGGTAGTGGAATGAGCAGAGGTGTTGCCTACACATGGGAGTTCAAATTCTGACTCTGTCCATTACTGTGTATGTGACATTGGGCAAGTTCTTTCATGATCTAAGCCTGGTTTCCTTACCTATAAACAGGACAAAAAACACTATGGTTGCTGTGAGATTTAACTGTTGCTGTATACTAGCGTCTGCTATTTTGCCAAAATTCATTTCCTATTCCCTTGTTCTTTTTTGTCTCCATTTGAAGTCTTCAAGGAAAATAATCAACTCATGAATTATCTTGTGGACAGTGACTGTAATGTCACCAAGGACATTGAGGGAAATAAACTCCTATTTGAACAGCCTTCTTCTGAAAAGACAAACTTTCAGCCAAGTTTAATTAAAACTTTTCTGAATACTCAAGGAAGTATTTTATAAGAATGTTCCCATCTAAAGCCCTCAAATATTTTTCAGTTATAGCATATATGGCCAAAACATTAGCCTTCATTATATACTCAGAGTCACAGAGAATCAGACTAGCACTAAAATGAGGTACAAAAGCTAGAGGAAATACGTAATGCCATTCCTTTCCATTTTCTCCTAACTTAAACATGTGGAAATGACGTATCTGAGTGGATGACTAAGAATATTTGACATCTGTTATTAGGTAAATGGCACGTTCCCTTAGCCCGGTCATATAACAATTCATAGTAGGAATGAGATAGCAACTACAGAAATCATTAATAAAGACAGCTGGAAACTATTCTAGATAGTATTATTAAGGGAAGCATTCAAAGATTCCTTTAATCCAGGATCACAAACTCAAATATTTGAAGTTGTTCAGATATGAATCTGATATGGTCTCATTGAACCACCTCAAATTACATTTATTTAGCTCAGTTCACTTTTACTTATTTATTTTTTACATTGAACCCATAGGAAAAGAAACCAACAAAGAAATATGCTTTCTCTTATTCTCAACACATGACCTTCCTTTTTTTTTTTTTTTAATCTTCCAATTATTTAGAGATATGGAGACAAAAATTATCTCACTTTCAACTCTTCTTTAATAAAAATGGCAGCATGAGTGTGGTGAGGAATGAAAACTGTTGCCCAGCCTCAGGGTAAAGGAGACAAAAGAGAGGATTGCAGGGCAGCTGCTGCATGCCTTCCACGTGAGCATATAGGCTATGGGTTGCCATATTGGGATATTTTAAAATAGAAGTGGGAAATGGAAGTTTTTATGTAAAGATGATTAATTTTTAATATTAACAACAGATTACTAAAAAGTTAAGTACCATGCACGTTATCACTGTGTGGGAGAGACAGAACCTGCAGGCTGGGTCTGCCACAGCCTCTGTGTTCATGCACCCGGAAGCCCCCTGAAAGGGTGAGCAGCTCAAACTGCTGTGGTTTAGAATATGGAGAAACAAGCCCAGGCTCAGAGTTGTGAGATTTCCTATAACCACTGTCCAGGCTGGTGAGTGATGCTGAAATATCTCCAATGAAAGAGAAACCACGTGGGTGAAATAAATTGATGTTACTTGACATCTTTAGCTCATAGAACTTCACACCGAGTTGTTGGCGATAGATGTTAACATAACATAACATAAATTTCCTTTCCTTTTAAAAAATTTTCAAATAAAAATACTAACATATTACAAAACTAAGAAACTAGTGGTACATAAAGTTATTAAGGAGAATCTACCTCCTTACTAGTAATTGGTCTGTTCGTATTTCCTATTTCTTCATGATTTTCGTATCTTCTTCATAGGTTGCATGTTTTTTAGGAATTTATTCATTTCTTCTAGGTTGTCCAATTTGTTGGCATATAATTGTTCACAGAAATCTTTTATAACCCTTTGTGTTTTTGTGGTCTCAGTTCTAATGTCTTCTTTTTCATTTGTAATTTTATTTATTTGAGTTCTCTCTCTTTTTTTCTCCCCTTTGGTGAGTCTAGCTAAAAGATTGTCTATTTTGCTTATCTTTAAAAAAAAAAGTTCTCAGTTTCATTGATTTTTGTCTTTATAGTCTCTATTTCATGTATTTCTGCTCTGTTCATTGTTATTTCCTCTCTTCTGATAACTTTACATTTAATTTATTCTTGTTTTTCTAGTTTCTTGAGGTGCTAAGTTAGGTTGTTTATTTGAGATCTTGCTTTTTTAGTGTAGGTGTTTCTTATTATAAATTCCCTTTTAGAACTGGTTTCGTTGGTATGTTATGTTTCAGTTTTCATCGTCTCAAGATTTTAAAATATTTTCTTCTTTGAACCATTGGTTTTTCAGTAGCGTGTTGTTTAATCTTCACATAATTGTGAAATTTCCAGTTTTGTTCTTGGAATTGATTTCTATGACACTGTGGTCAGAAAATACGCCTGATGTGATTTCAATAGTCTTCAATTTATTAAGACTTGTTTTGTGGCCTAACATATAATCTGTTCAGGAGGATGTTTCATGCACGTTCGAGAAGAACGTGCGTTCTGCTGCTGTTGGATGGGATGGTCTGCAAGCATCTGTTAAGGTCATCTGGTTTAGCATGTAAAGTGCGATGCTTCCTTGTGGCATTTATGTCGGAGTGATTGGCTTACTTATTTTTGACAGAGGTGCAAATAAACTCAACGGAGAATGGATTGTCTTTTAAAGAAATGGTACATAGTGGGTATGGAATTCATCTATGTTATGTATTGCAGTAAGTCTGTTCTTTTTTATTGCTGAGTATTATGGCATTGAATGGTTGTATCATATTTTATTTATCTGTTTATCAGTTGAAGGACATTTGGGTTGTTTTTGGTGATTTTAAATGGAGCTGTATAAATAGCAATGTATAGGTTTGTGTATGAGCATCAGTTTTCATTTTTCTCAGGTAAATACCTAGAAGTGGAATTGTTGAGTCACGTGGTAAGTGTATGCTTAACTTTGTAAGAGACTGCTGAACAGTTTTTCATAATTTCATAACAGAATTCTTATAAGCAATGTATGAGACTTCCAGCTGTTTTGTATTGTTGTACCCACTTGGTATTGTCCTTATTTATCATTTTATCCATTTATTGTGTTTGAAGGAATATCTCGTCATTTTAATTTTCTATTTTCTAATGGCCAATAATTTTGATTAATGATTTCTAACTCCTAATGACTTATTTTCTATCTGTATACCTTGTTTGGTGAAGTATTTTCAAGTCTATTGTTCATTTTGGGGGGGTTGTTTGTTTTCTTATTATTGAGTTTTGAGAGTTCTTTATATATTTGGAATACAAATTCTATATCAGAAATATAAGTTGCAAAATTTTTCCAAGTGCGTAACTTTATGTTTTCATTCTCTTAAGTGGCTTTCCAATGATCAAGCAGAAGTTATAAATTTTGATGAAGTCCAGTTCATCATTTTTTCTTTTTTCAGCTGTGCTTTTTTGATGTTGTATTTAAGAAATCTTTGCTTAACTCAATGTCACAAATATTTCCTATTATATTTCCTTCTACAAGTTTTATGAGGTTAGGTTTTATTTTTAGGTATATGATCCACTTGAGTTCATTTTTATATGATATATAAAATATGGGTCAAAATTTTCTTTTTTGTGTGTAAATGTCCATTTATTCCAACATCATTTACTCTTCAGTTCACTAATATCTCTTCAGCCATATTAAATAATTTTCTCTTTAACACCTCCATTGAATTTTTATTTTGGCTATTACAATTTTCATTTTTAAGATGCTAATTAAAAAATTTTAAATTCCACAAGGTCTTTTTGATGTGCCCCTTTTCTTGCTTATTTTTAGTTTTATCTTTAATTTCTTTAAGTATTTCATTTATATTTTATGATTTGTATCTGATATTAAAATATATTTTCATGCTACTTTTATTTATGGTGACTTCTTTCCCTGTGTATTGGTAATTTTATATTGTGAAGTCATTTCATTGATCTTATTCTGTAAGATTACTGAGAGCCAGTCACCAGAGAGGATTTGCATGTGCTTCTATTGGGAGCCAGGGGACTGCTCATCTAGAACCACTAACACCCTTTGAGCATCTAAGCCTAAGGTTAGGTTAGGTTCCTACTTTTTCCTGGGTTTAGTCTCCCTTTTCTAATGTGGGTTTTGGCATTTTTCCCTGAAGGAGACACTGGCTTTTGCTCTCCCTCATTTTTCATCTTTCCAGTTACAGTTTTCCATTTTTTCCCCACCCTCCCTCCACCTAACACGACTTATTTGGTGATTGGATACCTTACTTTTTTGCAAGGTCAGCAGTGTTTTAAAATGATTGATTTTGTAATTCATTTATGATCTAGTTATATTTTAATAAGTGTGCTTTTTAAGAATAATAATTAGTTATACTGAAGGCAGCAGAGATCTGTTTTATTCCCTTAAAAATTTTTTTTAAACACGGTGCCTGGAAATGGTCACATAAGTCATATTGAAATATTTTTGTTATGGTTAAGACAAGTAATTAATTATTTCAGGTTCACAAGCCAAGGAGATTTGAGAGCAGCCTTTCTGCCTTGCTTATCAAAGCCATCTTGCATTGACATACTGTGTATAGACACGCTATCAGTTACCCATCTTCAGAAAGCCTAGAACATACTAGAAAACAAGCCAATGGCAAAGCATCATTGATTCTCTATACTTCCTTGGGGTGGAGAGCATTTTCTTTTCACTCAGTCATCTTGGGCAAAATCAAAATATACAGTAAAACAACCACCTTCATTGGCATGTGCTGTCCCATAGTTAGAAGCAATCATGACTTCTCTGGTCATAGTTTCCATGAAAGGTGAATTTGAATGTCAACTGGAGAGACTGAGCCTTATTGTCTACTCTGGAAAAATGGGTGGAATATTTCATATGCATCCCAAACTTTAATCTCATCCCTGTTTTACTAAAATAGGTTTGCTGCATATTAAATGAACCACGGAAAGCTATCAAGAACTGGATTCAAGTGTGTGGCGTCAATGCAAAATTTTGAAGAAATTGCAGTCAGGGCATTTAGCTATGTCATCTTCCCAGAGACTGCTTTTCTAATAAGCATGATTCCCCACTCTTCAATTTGCTTACTCTTTTCCAATATCCACTTTGTTTAACCTAGAGTTTGTCTTTCCTTCCTTTTTCTTTTCAAATCTAAAACCCAGTTTCTGTATCTGAGAAAAGAATTAAGTTAACTAATTAAGTGTTCATTGCAAGATGTGTTTTTATTTTTCTTGAAACTAACAGCATGAAGAGATAGAAAGATCATGTGTTCCCAATAAAGATAACAATTTTTAAAATTTATTGCAAGTGTACCCTGTGCCAGATTAGAGTTGACAGATAAAATACAGATTGCCTCCATTTTTATTTGCTAAATCTAGTCAGAAACCGCAGTAGAGACTTTACATAGTTTATCTTGACTATTTATCACAATTCTACAAAGTAGCATAAAAAAGGACCAGGCTGGAGTTGGAATCTGGCTGTGTCTTGTTTCTGAGTCTGGATGTCTACTCTGCTTATCCCTTGTTCCACACTGACTATAGAAGTCCTGAGAATAACGGCCACTGAGAATACACGGTGGGACTGATACCTGTGTTGAGCTGATCTTCTCTTCCAGGAAGAAGGCAACTTCTCTCACCTAGGAATGAAGCTTCTTCCCAAAATCCAAAGGGGACTTTGAGAGTAAGTTGTCAGAAGGCTTACCTATTCAGAAAAGAAGTGAGTAAGAAAAATCTTACATTCTTTGGCCTTTAATTTTTACTTTCTGTGGTTTGAGACATGGCATGTTCTGAAACATGATTTTCATAGGTGGCATACTAGGAAGCTAAAAATATAAACAGAAAGCTCTTCTTCTCTCCACACCCCAGAACTCTCAAAAGCTAATTACATAATCATCTCTGATTTCACTTTTGGCAAAAGTGCTGTGATTTAATAAAGGGAATGATTTTTTTCCCTTTTAAATGACAATTAACTTTAAAAAAACATAAAAAATTTGTTCTAAATAAAGTTATAGGTATGATTATTATAATAGTTGAAAGACTTCAAAACAAACCATAGTTCATGGTTGTGAACCAATCTCTAAGTACTAGCCATTTCCCAGAGGGAAAATCCAGTCCAGATGTCTCAGGTGGCCTCCGAGTGGCCTTCCCATTGGCCCGGTATAACAATGTGGTGATCATAAAGATGAAGTGAAGTCATATCATGCCAGGGGGAGGATATAAATGTAGCTTCTAGGCTTTGGCCATTTACATATCACCTACAAGATTTTTATAATATCAAGCTCCTCCTGTTATTTACTTACTATTTTTCTTTAAATCAATTCATTTTTTATTGAAAAATAAATTTAGCCTTATCCTAAGTAATAATATGCATATAATTATGAGTTTGATAGGTAATTATAGATTTGTTTCTAGTAAATAGTACATCACAAACATAACCTAAAAATTAAAATATTTCTTTCTGAGTGACCTAAAACCACTCCATATACCCATGTACCCCTGATGGTATATATACAATACTTGGGGAAACACTGACTTAGAGGGGTCAGCACACTTTGGCTAGCTGCCTGTTTGTGAAAATAGTTAGGTCTACTCAGTTTTATATTGTCTGTGGCAATCTACTTCCGTGCTTCAATGGCAGAGTTGAGTAGTTGCTACAGAGACCACATGTCCTGCAAACCTGAAAATATTTAGCATATGCCCTTTACAGAAAAGTCTGCCAACTCCCAGCCTGGAGGAACACGCCTCGGTTGGATATTGTCCATTCTTGTGGACTGGCCTCTGGTTCCCATTCATGACCCAAGTCCCTTTCTCCTAAGAAATGCCTTTCATGAGAAGAGACTATTTCACCTTCTGTGAGGACCAGACTAGAGAAAGTTCTCTTAAGCATAGGCTGAACCCACAGTGCTTAATGAAGCTCTATTGATAGATCTCCACCAAATGTCAATTTGCTGCAGGAACTAGCTGTCTCATTATCCCCCAACCAGCTGGACGGAACATTCCTGCACTTTTATTCTCTCCAATCTTCAAAATGGCAGTGACATAAGAAGGAATGTCAAGCTTGAAAATTGACTTTGAATAAGAATTCAATATTGATGTCGCTGTCATCCTTAGCTCTGATATCTATATGCCTGGCAAGTGTGGGCAGCTCCTGTTTGAGGTACAGTTGGAAACTATTAAGCAGGAAAGTAATTTTCATCAGGTAAAAGAAAGGAAAAAAAAACTATGAGATTGTGCCACCTTGCCTTACACTGTCTGGCATTGTTCTCTTAGTTTTTTTCTTGTGGAAGGAACTAAAAATCTATATATAGCAAATGAGAATTGCTAATTTTGAAGACCAAGGAGAAATGACCATGTGTGTGTGTGTTAGCTATTGCTTGTTCTGGAAATATGTTTTTATTACTATTATTGCTATAGTTGTTTATTGTTGGGTAATAGCATTAATATATAATTTATATCCAACAAGTGAGAAAAGAAGGTATCACAATTAAGCATTTTTAGTATAGGTCTATTTCCTCAAAGTGTTTGTGGATTTACGAATCAAATCATGAACAAAAGGTTGAGATATCAAAGAGGAGGCAATGGTTTAGTGTGTGTCTGTGTGTGTCTGTATTATTTAGACTGGGGAAGAATTGGGAAAATTCTCATAGAGGACATTTTATTTGGGCCTGGAAGGATGAATAGGAGTTTTGTAGGTAAAGACGAAGGTGGAAGACATTTCAGGCACGAGGACCAGCCCACCTCTTCCAGGAGTCAGCAGTAGGACTTTATAAGAAGCATTAGCTGCCTCCTCATTTTTCATAGCAAGTTTGACCCTTGATAAGCTTTTAGGAACAGGTTATTTTCTGGGTCTCTTTGGTGGGTCTTTTGTGAATGAGGCACTTGTTTGCATGAAAAATATGTTCCTCCTGTGTTTGGGAGGGAATATACATCCTGTAACTTGCTGCTTTGTTCTGGCTTAGCAAGCCACAGGACTTCTGTGACTTGGTCTATGTCGGAGCAGTGGCAATTCAGGTTTGGGAAGGGAGGTGAGACCCAGGCCCAAGCCTTTGTCTTGCTGAAAGATTTCCTTCCCTGGATGGCCCCAAGGGTTACACTAGGAAGCCTCCCTGATGCCTCTGCACCTCACTCAATGATTAGTATCTTGCTGACTTGTCCATGGTCTGGACCCTCCCTGCCCATTCTCCTTTGGTACCTGTAGCAGGGATGGAATCAGTCAGCAGATGCTGATCTTGTCTTTCTGCAGCAGCAAGTGTCCCACAGGGTCCAGGTTTTCTATAGCTCAGGCTTTAGCCTTCTCTCAGGAAACATGCCTGGGGCAAAAGCAGGTATAGCAGCTCCTATTCCAAGGACTCTGTGCTCAGGAGCAGAGAGATTCACAGGGTCCTTTGCTGACATAGGCCACAGAGCAGTTATGGCCTGCTGAGCAGGGCAAGGGCAATGCTCACAGCAGCGGTGACATGATGCTGCATACCCAGCAGTAACGGGGTGGGGGCAGTAAGGGCAAAGGCAGAAATGTGTAGCTTTCACAGTCTATCCAGGGAACACTGAGTGGTAATTTCTAGTGACTTAAATGTGGCAGAGACATGAATTGGAATGCCATGAAGGAGGTTTTGGTGTGTAGCCTGTACATCAAGGGATGGTGTGGGATAAGCACACAGCTTCTCCAGGATTGGTGTCATCTGGAGGATATCTGACGTGACTCAACCAGAAAACCTCATGGCACTCTGGGCGTCAGAAGGAAGGTGGCTCATTCCTAGTCCGCCAGGCCTCCTACTTGTCCTTAGATTCTGCATCAGAATGCGGTCCAAATACTCTCTACCTCTTTTGGGAATCCCCTTGGATTCACATGGTTCATGAATCACTACATGTAGAACTTGAAGTTATCTTAGAGTTCATGTGCTTTAACTGCTCTGTTTTATTTCAAGATAAAAACTGAGGCCCAGAGAGGGCAACTAAACTACATTGTCCAAGATGAACCAAAATGGCCCCTCTCACTTCCCTTCCTTCCTTCCTTCCTTCCTTCCTTCCTTCTTTCCTTCCTTCCTTCCTTCTTTCCTTCCTTCCATCCTTCCTTCCCCCTTCCTTCCCTGCTTCCTTCCTCCTTTGTGCAAATATGTATTCAGTACATGCTTTATGTTCCAGGTGCCTTCTAGGCAGTTGGGACATGTTAGTGAACAACATAGTGAAAGGTTCCTGTTTTCATGGACCCTACGTGTTACTGAGGAAACAGACATTAAACAACATTCGTAATAAATAAGTTATACAACATGATAAGAACTATGGAAAAAACCCAGTGCTGGTGGAAGGAGGGAAGAACACAGTGTTCAATAGAGTGGGTAGGGCAGGATTGGTTGAGAAGATGACGTTTGAGCCAAGGCTTAAAGGCGGTGAGAGTCTGCTGTGTGGATATCTGGAGTGAGGTATTCTAGAGTATTTTCTAGAATATTCTCTCCCTAGAGTATTCCAGGTAGAGAGAACTGCTAGTGCACAGGCCCAGAAGTAGGAGTCTGCCTGGTGTGCTCAAGGAGTGGCAGAGGCTGAAGAAGCTGGAGTGGAGTAAATGAAGAGTGGAAGGTCGGATGAGACAGAGGCGGGGCAGCCCTCTGACAAGGAGATGAAGGTGCAGGTTCTATTTTCCCCAAATGGTACAAGTCTATCCCCTAATCCATATGCTCTCCTGCACAATGTGACTTGGACAGTCTTCCCACTGAGACATGGAGTCTAATTCTTTCCCTTGAACTTGTGCTGGTCTCTGTGACTTCATGGGTAGAATGCAGCAGAGGTGATGCTGCAGAGGCTTGGTTACAAAAAGACCATGCATATTCTGCCTTGTTCTAAGACTTGCTCTGTCAAACATCTGAGGCCAGCATGCTGTGAAGAAGCCAATTTGCACCACTCAGAGGCCTCTGTGGAGAGGAATTGGCAGCCAGTATCCAATCGCCGGCCATGTGAGTGAACCTGCTTGGGACCCTCCAGCCCAGTCCACCCTCCCCATCTGACACCATTCCAGCTGGAGTCAAGATGAGCTGTTCCCATCAGCCCTACTCACTCTGACATTTCGTGAGCAAAGTGCTCATTGTTATTTTAAATTAGTAAGTTTTGGTGGTTGTATGAGTGTTTGTATGTGTTTACATTTAGAAAGCAGATCACCTTTTACAACTTAGCTTTGAAAGTCATATAGCAATGCTCTCTGTAAAGTCATAGACCCACCTAGATTCAAGAGGAGGAAACACAGACCCAAACTCTCCATAACCAGAATGCCAGTACCATATTGTAAAAACTTGCAGATAAGGGATCTTGTAGTCATTTTAGAGAACACCATGTGTCCTATTGGGAAATCTGAAAACCACTGGGCAGTGTGAGAAAGGGGTGCTTCTAAATGCTGGTGAAGGTTGTGGCTAATTTTTACCACTTCAGCCCCTGAACATGAGAGGCCCATGACTTATCTGTCTTTGAATGTTTTGCACAGAGAACAGTGTTAAAATCATAGTAGTTGCAACTCAAGGGCCATTGGCACACTGAACATTTCTTTTTCTGGCCACAATCTAAAAATCTACTGGGCCTCAGTGGCTGTTCTTTTTTTTTCCAGTCATAATGATCAGCTCGCAAGATTAAGGTCATCTTAAATAACAATGTATTTTTTAAAAACTCGCTTGGAGAAGATTATAGATAATCCAAAGTTAGCGTGTCATAATGCTTTTCCCCTGGTTAAGGAAACAACCACAAAAGGAAGAAACTGAATTGATGCTTATCGGTGACATATGGATTCGATGGAACATGTGGGAGGCAATGATTAAGTGGATTGTTTAGTAAAGTTTTCTATGATTTCATAATATAATAAGTAGAATAGTACATTTGAATCTTGTTAACGATTTTCCTTTTAAATTATTTCATCCCTTCTTTAAACCACTCTGCCTTAAAAAAATAATGCTTTATAAACTTTGGAATTCCAGAAGCTATGATTTAACAACTCGGGCCATCGATTTGGACCTAATTCTCTCCCACCTTGAGACTTCATGTTTTTCCTCTGTGTGCTGCAGACAACAGCTTTCTCCTGGAGGCTCTGCCTTGCTCTACAGTCATCCTGTCAGAAGCTACCCCTGGATACAAATTATCAACATCTATTAACAAGGGATTCTGATTGTTTTGGTTTGGCTCTTTTATGCCAGGATAGATAAAATTTCTCCTTCTCTAATATTAATATTTTACTACTGTTCAAGACATTTTCTCATGGTATAATTAGAATATCACAGATCTTAGCTTAGGTGGGTCCCAGCTCTGCTACTTCCTGACCGTGGAAAGTTTACTTAACCTCTCTGTGCCTAAGTGGCCCCATCTGTAAAAGGAACCGGTACTTATGTTCTGAGCTGCCACGAAAATGGAGAGGGGAATGCCAAGGGCTCTTAGACAAGCAGTTTCACCTAGAAAGGGCGAGAGAGGCAATTGTGAATGTGACTAGAAACCTAAGGACTAAACATTAAGTTCTGAGGGAAATTCGCAGACTAAAAATTTCATTTGGCTGACTATAGAGAAGGAAAAGGGAAGAGAGAACAACTTGGTGAGTGTCTACGTGCCCAACATACTCATGTGCTAGGTATGTTTACCCATTTTCACCTTATTTAACCCTTACAATGGTCCTACAAGGTAGGTACTAATTTGCTCCTTTTTAAGTTGAACCGTAGGCTTGCTAGCGACTTATAACATGACCTTGGCTCCAAAACTGAGCTAGACCCATCAGATCCTTGCTCTTGGGAATCAAGAGAGAGTGTTAATTTAGCAACAGAGGCGGAAGCTGGCAGAGGGTGGGGAGAGGATGGGATGGCATTTCAGTTACAAAAGTGTAGATAACTCTTGACATAGAGGGGGATTAGTTAGTGAGGCAAAGGGAGCAGAGTAAACGCTGGGAAAAACTGGGCTAGAGAGAGGGGGGAAGTGAGAGGAGGGGAGGGGAGAGGGAGAAGGGGGGAGGGAATGAGGGAGGGAGGGAGGGAGGGAGGGAGAGCTAGAGACAGGAATACCGCTCACAAGAGAACTGGGGAAAGTGTTCATCTACAAGGCTGCCTCAAGTGCTGTGAGTTCCACAGTTCAAGTCAAATGTAACCCCACCTAATTGCCAACCCTGTGTGCGTGCTTATTCAAACACGAGATGATTTGGGTTGTTCTCTGAGGTTCTAGGTAACATTGTATTATTATAAGCAAGCAAACTTCGCTGGAGTGTTGACGGGTAGCCAGGCACTGTGCGTAGATATGGAGAACCATCAGGGCTACTTGGCTGTAAGGGGCCAATTTGGGATTGTCCCCAGGGCTTCTACCTGCACATTTTCTCACTTCTCCACAGCTGACTCCTGACTTCCAGGCGTTTCCTGGCCAGCAAGCATGAATGATGGTAGGGGTTCCAAACCCTACATGCTGAATATAGGGCCAAAGCAGTGAGTTGTTAGTGCTGATCAACTCCTCCTCCCCCACGGTGTATTGTCTACTCTGCCTCTTGCCCTTTATGGCAGGCTAGTTTAGCCAAAAACTTGAAAAACAAGACAACATAACTGTGTGTGGTTGTAGCCACCCCCTTGGAACTTACCATTCGCCTGTTTCTGATCTTTAGTTTCTGATCCTTATCTTCTGATCTCTTGGTTCCATAACTATGGATTTGACCTCACCTCTGGTCTTTAGAACTAGGTTTTTGTAGCAAGGCTGTCTAGTGCTTAAACCTTGCCTTTGCCCTTCAGAATTTGCGTTATTGCCCCTGCTGTTCATCATACCACTGAAAGGTTCCGTGGCAACAGCTAAGCCATTCGCAGTCCCTTGCAAGTGATGGGGGTGGGAGTGGGGGTCATTCAGGCATCTTTCCAAAGCACATTTTTCAACCTTTGCATGGTGGGATTTAGCCAGAGAATAGAGCAGCCTGTATGTGAGTTAACGTCTGAAAAGAACTGGGATAGAAGGCAGGGACCAGAGCTGAAATGAAGCCAGAACCCTAAGGTTCTTGATGGCCAGTGTATTCCTGTCTATCACTGGAGTCCTCAAAAGATACAAGAGAGAAACTTGGCAGGTGAGAGGTTTATCCTGGTGCCCTGAATAAATTAGGTGTATGGCAAGAATCCAGTGTTGCTGCTAAATTGACTGATTGCTTGGTTTAATCATTCATTCAATTGTTTATTACACATTTATTAAGAACCTGCCATGTGCTGACAACCCACCCTAACAACCAATCTCTTCTGCTTCCAGGAAATAGTTCAGCCATTGCATTTCTAAAAATAAGCATTATAAACTGTGGCCAGATGTGAGGCCAAGGGTGTGAATGGGAAGGCCCCATTTTCAAGCTGTGCTGATGACTGAGAAATTACCCGGACAATTCGATTTGCTCTCTTTTCCCAACAGCCAGCTGCATGGTGCAATACTAGCTCTTCTGGAAGCAACAGAAGTATTTTAGAGTCCGTGTGGAAGGAGATCCCTGATGACAAGATAAGACAGTTACAGAGCAAGGAGTCTGATCCTCAGCTTGGCCGGTGTCTGAGCCATTCAGGAAATACAGAAAAGTCTAAAGAAAAATTTTATATCATCTATAATCTAGCATTCCAGACATAATCTTGTGTGCACATTAGATGACAAGATATTTACTATTTGTCTCAGGCTTTTCCCACTAATATGTCCTGGAAACTTTCCCACATCCTTACATATTTTAGAATATGATTTTCATGGCTACATATGTTTCAGTATTTGTGTGTGTCTTAATTTACTTAACCACTTGTATTGATTTTTCTTTATTATGAATATTGCTGTTTTAATAGTTCTTTGTCTGCATCTTTGATTATTCTTTTAGTTAGATTCTTGGGAGAGGTGCTGAGTTTAAGGATTTTAACCTTTAAAGGCTTTTGGTCTATACTGCAGAAAAATGTTTTTTACTCAGACATAAAGTACCAAAATGTACCCCCTTCAGCAATGTATGCAAGTGATTGAAAAACTACACTGTGGCCAATGTTGTGTATGACTTTAAAAATTCTTCTATCTTTGAATTATTAATAGTTGTTGAATTACCTGCTGATGACTGAAAAGAGCCTCTTGTTATATTTGAATATTTAGTACCCTTTTCAGACTGTTTCCCTCAGAAGGCTGAAGAGAGCAAGTCGGGTGTCTAGAAAGCCATTGTTACTCTCTGGATCCTCTGATGTGCCTTCATCTTGCTGCCAAGAGACATCGTAAGTGACTCGTGCTCTTCTTCCTCCTTACCCCCTCGGAACACTTGTCTTGATGCTATGATGATTCCTCTCCTCTCCTTCTGGCAGATGAAGAAGTCAGAATGTACTTGAAGGTATGGTATGACTTAAAGCTGCTGATTAGAATCTGGAAAAGAAAAGGTTATAAAGACTTTCTTCCCCACTCCGCATTTTGACATTGACTTAAAATGAACTTCAAGAAGAGAGTCCTAACTTTGGTTTTTGTAATACTTTCAGATGTTTTCAGTTTTACCCTGGGTTGCCTTAAATTTTTTTCTCAAAGGTAATTAAATATAACTTAATTTGAAAATTAATTTTAAAAAATTTTAGAAGCAGGGAGTATCAGAAAATCAAACTATTAAAGTAGAACTTCTCAGCTCCCTGAAAATTGGCAGATAATACCTTAATGACAAGGGCTTCCTCTGTGCTGGGTGGTTTTACACAGCCAGGCATGTTTTGTGAAATAAGGTTGACTGGGATGAGACCAGAGCTGGAATGATCTATTTACTGGGATGAACTAGCCCTTAGGCAACAGAACTACTTGTAGAAGCTTGAAAACAATGCAGCCTAGGTGTCTAACATGGCATCTAAATGATATGGCAATAAACACTAGATAATATGATAATACTGGGTGATACAAAAGGTGGGTTTCAACAAGAAATAGTGGTGATGTTTCAACAGGTTGTAGGAGTAGATGGCAATTGTAATCCTTGTCAATGCTGTCAGCCTTTTAGGGAGGCTTTCCGAAGATTGTATGTGTCCAAACATTATGAATATGGGGCCTGAGCTCTAGTTCTTGTCTACCTAGGCAGAGTAAGATGGTTAAAGGGGTCCTAGGCAAACAACAGGTGCAAGGCCAGTTGACCAAACTAGGGCTTGATTTTAAAAAGAAAAATTTTATAACCTGAACGGAGTTTAAGGCCAGAGCTAGCTTAGGTGACAAAGCTGTATCATGGAGTGTCCCTCCTATTTTCCATTTGCCTATCATCAGGGCAGTGTTGAAAGGGCTGAAAAGAGGGGCCTGAGAAGGGCAGAACTTCAAACTCTCCTTACCAATGTCCTGTCAGGAGGTAGATATGGGCTGTGGGGTAGTCCATCCATCTTTGTCCTCTAGTGTGCTCTTAAAACAAGTGATTCGTGGTGCCAGTGCAGAATCTCCATCATAGCACTCATGGTCCTTTCATGACTGTGACAGTTAGACAAGTTTTGTGCAAGCAGAGTTGGGGGCGGAGAGGGTGAGATGTTCCAAGGTGATGAGGAAGATGGGGACTGTTATTTTTCTGCCCCCTTTTGTCAAACCATCAGTCTACTCTTCAAAGCTGCTATAGTGTTGTGCAGTAAACAGAGCATGGACTTGGGGGCCAAACACAACTGGGCTGGAATCCTAGTCCTACCATTTAGCTGAAACTGATTCTCAATTTCTTTATTTATAAACCAATATCTTCCTTGGCTGCCTTCTAGGATTGTTGTCCATTATCAGTTAGAATAATGCAAATGGAAATGCTCTGTATTGTGAAAAGTGTTACACAAATGAAAATTATGGTTACTGAGTGAAAAGAACAATTGAAAAAATAAATCATCTGTCCTCTAAGTTGATCTTCCCCTTCCAACTCTAACCCAGGCCAGAATTTGAAGTCAAGCAGGGCAATGCTTCCATGCACCAAATCATCAGAAGTAAGTAAAGGCCAACTAGCAGGACCATTCAAAGCCGTCTGATGTGTAGGCATATGTTAGGAGGGGAAGGGTTAGCAGGAGAAGGCCTGCAATCCAATCCCTCTCTTTATTGGAATGATATACCTGGAAAAGAAAGAGGCAAAAAGACCCAGTCCAATCTCCTAGTAAACATGCCCATGACAGAAGTCTTAGGAAATAAGTTTGGTCCTTGTGTGTTGACTTTAGCAGGATTCTAGGACTCTTATCCCAAACAAATGTGAATCTTTGGCTTTACATGTCACAGCTCCCTGGAAGTTAAACTATGTTACTAACAGCATGGCATGAACCTGTTCTTTGTTTAGTGATCTGAATCGCATGCATTGCCTAACGACTCAGATTAATCTGGGCCTGGACTATGACGCAATATGGCAAGAAAAGACTTAAGAGACCATGTAGGAAGTCCCCTTGCTTTGTCTGTGCCTCATGATTATCTGTATCCTTGAAATTTTTAGAAAAGCTTCATTTGGTAAGAGCTGGGTGAAATCTGTGATTCATGCTCGTCTGTTTCAACAGTCTGATCCTATGTGTTATCACATAAATCTTCCTCAAAAATAAGTTGGAGCCCTCCAAACAGGAATTACTTGCTCATAATTTTCTCCAGAGAGTTTGTATTTTCATGGGCACTAATACAGCTGTAGCCTGGACATGCTCAATGACACAACAGGGAATCTGTGTCTATACAATTGATTCCTTCTTCCCTCAGTCCTTTCTCTACCTTTGACTCTTCCCCCAACATCTCTCTCCCGGTACCATATTCAGCAGGTCCTGATCACTGGATGCTTTTCCTCAGTTTATGTTAACTTCTTTAGGGCTCATTAACAGTGAGCTCAGTAGGGTCTTCCAGAGTTTTTGAAGCCAGCTCTCCCCTTGAGACTGCTACCTTATCTACCACCTTAGAGGATACTGGTAGACTGTTTCCATCTGGCTACTGAGTGTGTTACCTTCATATAGATTGTCCTTCTACTTAGAATGATTACTACATTTCCTGGGTCCCTCTGGCTGACTCAAAGTTTCCTGTCTTCATCCTTCTTTCATTACATTGATTGAGCAGAAATATGCAGATATAGTTCACAGACAGCTACAAACATAGTAATATCCTCTGCACATCTACACTCCATTTCCTTATCTTGACCATTCACATGCAAGTGTCAGAATCAAGTTTCATGCATTTGTAGAAGAGTTGTCTTATAGTTGCTCATCTACAAATAGTTAACTTCCTGCTGTACCTAGCTGGGAAAGATGGCCTTCCTAAAATCTTTGACAAATGGGCCTGTTCTTATGTACTGTTCTGCTTCCTTGGATTTGTTCTATTATAGGTGTCCTTGGTATTTAAACATCAGTTTGAGAGGGAAAAAGTGCTGCTACCTGGGAAGACTGCCATCTGATTCTAATTTTTAAAGTGGGGCATTGAAAGCTTTGGAGGATGAAGAGTCCTGTCCAGCATGACTATATGTCCCTTTTGTTATTCTCATTCTGTCTTTTGGAGGACAGGACTAGGCAGCATGTGAGATGGTCAGAGGACATGAACCTTGAAGTTGGAAGACTGTGAAGTAAGGAATCCCTCTTTTTCCTACTTAGTAACTGTGTCGCCTCAGACTCATCCTGTTTCCTCTCTGAGCTTCATTTTCCTTACGCATAAAATTGAAATAAATATATACATCGAAGGGTGATTGAGAAGGTCAAATGTTCTGATTTGGTATTTTAAATAAATAGGGCTGGGTTGTTTTGAGGGGTTTTCTGAGTTGTCAGTATTCTCCCTGCTCCCACCCCTGATCAGCAGCTCCATAAACATTTAATGTGGGAGGTTAGGCTCTATCAGTCTCTTGGCCAACCATCTGCTCAATGAATTCTGAGATCTGTTCTAAAGAGAGCAGAAATTCAAGGAACAAAAGTACATATACAAACGTACACATACACAGACATGTACACACACACACATGTATACACACATGCAGACTAATATCCTTTCCTTCCAAATCTCAGAGCAATGTTTTTGTTTTTTTAATCATGTGATGACAAAAAGTCTTGTCGTTTTCCCCAACAGTTATTTATAATGCTACCTGGGAAAGCAGTATTGGTGCTTTATGAGTTTGTGCCTACATGCCAACTTGAGAGTTCACAGTGACTGATATCTGAAGGGAGAGGAGAAACAGAATACCCCCATAGCAAGAGTAACCTTGGAATCAGAAATCAGGGTTAGGACTCAAAATGCCAAGACTCTGTTGACATCATGGTATAGAGTTCTTGGGATCTGGTCTCTTAACTTAGTTCTGACTCTGTGACTTCATGCTATTTTCTTATGGGAATGGTTGGGGAGGGAGTGAGTTCCCATCCACTAAGTTCTTAGAATGCTCTATTTAGCTCAGGAGGCAGGAGACAGAGAAGCAGGACAGAGTCAGCGTGCTTTCTGGTGATTGAGGAAATGGGAATCAGGTTACTCTGAATTATAAGGTCACGTCTGGGATTTATCAGTTATTTAATTTATTTGTTTGTTATTCTAGAGCTGTGTGGTTGAAAGCAGGCATGTGTATCTAAGAGTAGCTCCATAATTCTTTGACTTTTCATGAGGCAAATCTTGGGTTTTTATCCAAATAAGACTTAGAAAGACTAGTTGTTGGATTGCACTCTATTTCCAGGTATTTGGTACAATAGAATTAGACAGACTTCAGTTAAAACCCGACTAACTAGTTTTGAATCATGGGTAACATGGTTAAGCTCTCTGCAGTCAGTTTATTCATTAGTAAAATGTGAATGATAATCACACTTTTCATTCTAGTAGAATGAAAGGAGAAAACACACAATATGTTTCCTGACATGGAGTAGGTGCTCACTAAGTGTTAGTTCTTCCCTTGGTCCCTGTTCTAATTCAGGCTTCCCTTGTTGGGTTTTCCTTGGGCAACTCACTCTATCCACAACTGCTATTTAGCTTTAGATTATTTAAAACTCACTTGGTTATTTGTAATATTGTCTTCAAGCTCATGGAAATTATCATAAGACCTAATCATATCTATGTTGTGGGTTCATTTTAAAGGGCAATAAATATGCTACTAATGAAACAGCACAGAACTTGGCAAATAGTAGGTAGATACAGGTTAGCTAAATTTATTATCCTTCTAATGAGCGAGGAAGAAAGGAAAAGACAGTCCTCGAGCCCCAAATCTACTCCATCCTTAATGGAGTAAGCCCTCAAAATATTATCTCTGTTCCCAGGGTAACCTGACCCCACCAAATAGTCTCAGGTTGGCTAGAACCTGTGTTCTATTTTTCCCGCATACCTTCATTGTTTGGCCTGTACAGTTGGATTTGTTGAGACCATTTCCAACAGCAGTGAAATATTCCTGAAAATTCTATGCAGGGATTTTTCTGTTTTGCTGAGCCTGGGGATTGAGGGTGAGGTGGCAGGATCTGGAAATCCTTCATTTGACAAAGGAGGAAACACTTGCTAATTTTATCCTTTTCTGGTTCTAGCTTCAGATCATGAAGCGAAGCCAAATGCACCTTCCCTAACACCCACAGGGATCTAAGGACAGCACCCAGTTCCAAATTACAGTTTCTGGGTGTCAGTTTCCCACACTCTGATTTCTTTTGATACTGATGTTATTGAGACTCAGTTTTTTCTAATCTCAGGAGAATAGCTTACATAATAACACCAATAAAGAAATGTGGAAAAAAATCCCTATCCAGAAATATGTATTTGTGGCATCAAAAACATAAAGCTATTTTTTGGTATGTATAGAACTGGTCCACTGGACTGTATAATTTTAGAGATTGCATTTTTTTCAGGAATGACAGTGGCCACCCTGTATCAGAGTGTTGAAGAAAATGTTGGGCTGTATTTGAGCTGGCTCAGGAATGGACTGCCACGATCCATTACTGATGCCTGCAGTGGGTATGCAAAAGTGGGGTGTGCCAGGTATTATCTGGTCTTGCTCTAGGTCCTTTCTATAGCATCAAACAGAAGAGGCAGCCAAAAAAAATTTTTTTCTTTTGTTTCATTATTAAAGCAAAATACTTAACTACTGAAAGCTCTGGAATTATCATACTACCCATCTTCTCTTGCTACAGGTGTACACCCATGATCATATAGTTTATTGTTCAAGCAGGGACACTCTTGATAGAGAAAGGAAGCTGTATTAATAATTATGCTGGGATAGCGAATGTATACTGGGACCGTTGTTGATAAGCGAGACGTATGGGTCATTCTCTGTATCTTTCTAAATGACTCTGTAAGTGAATGAATATTTCCTCTAATCCAGGAGTTGGCAAGCTATAGCCCACAGGCCAAATACAGCCAGTTATTTGGTCTTGCAAAAAATGTGGAATTCCCAGATTTAAGTATCTGGGAATTCTTTTCAAGAACTTTTAGGCATTATAATGCCTTAACTCTTTTATGGCGAAAGCAATTTTTTTGTTTCATCTGTATTTGAAAGACTTCCTGATTTTGAAAGATAGTCTTGAGTCAGTTTTTTGAATTCAGAACTTTGTAGCCATTGGCCATGGACTTCCATTATGACCTTTGGCAGTGGAGATTCTGAAGCCAGACTCTAGTTTTTGTCCTTCTGTTTTCATTTTTTGTCTTCTAAATACCTGAAGAATTTTCTTTTAGCCTCAAACTTCAATAACTTACTGATGATTTCAATAATTCTCTCACAATTATTAGTTTTTCCTGGAACATTCTGTGTCCTTTTGGTTTTTAAATTGTTTTTTTCTACTTCAAAGAAAATCTTTTTGATAACTTTTAAGTACATTTTCTGTTTCATTTATTGAATTTCCTATTTCTGGAGAAATAATATGCCTTGTGTTGGACCATTTTTTTTCTTTCTGTTTTCAGCATCTATTGTCTTATTGTTTCAGGCTCTTGGTGGTTTTTTAAAATTTTTTCCCTATGTTCACTGTGATTAAATCTTCCTTATGTATTAGTAATTGTTTTCAGCTGTGTCTATTATATTCCTTGTTCCATAATGGGTTGTTTTGGTCTTTGGCTTGTTTCCTTATCTTTTTAATCTCAGTTTTCATTTCATCCTGTTGTTTTATTATCTTTGGTTTACAGTCTTATTTAACTGATTTCATTTTCTATAGAAGCCCATAGAAAGACTATAGCATGAGGTACTATCAGAGAATTTTCTTCCATGTTTGCTTTTTAACAGTTTTTGGCAACTTCTCTCTTTTCTTGCTCTTGCCCTTCCTTTCACTCTCTTTTGCTTTCCTGCTTTTGGTCTCTTAGGCTCTCACTTGGCTGTAGTTGTGTGTGTTCTGCTACTGCTACACCATTTGTTTGCATCTTTGGTACCTGACGTGGACACTCTACCCAGAGTTTCTATGAGTCTGTGTTCTAATAATGTGGACAGATTCTCCTGGACTCTTCTCCAACTCTA
The DNA here is from genome assembly GCA_004026885.1 of Lyroderma lyra. Lineage (NCBI taxonomy): Eukaryota > Metazoa > Chordata > Mammalia > Chiroptera > Megadermatidae > Lyroderma > Lyroderma lyra. The sequence continues at coordinate 84,646 of PVJL010005205.1, read as the reverse complement.
TCAGTGACTTATTTATCTTCCTCTTCTTTGCTACTTTGAAGGGTGCACATTTTGAGTTCTACCCATTTTTAAAAAGAGTACTGGGAGGGATTTGGGAGATGTGATTGCATTGTCTGTGGCCTTTGGAGAATCTGTTATTTCTCTTTCTTCTGAAGCTTTGTCCAATGTCCTATATCAGGTCTCATTGCACCTGGTTGAAGCCATTTGCTATTCTTGTGGAAGGGAGAAAGGACAGTGATGGCATCTCTCTTTGGGTCTGTCCTTCAGGTTCGTGTGGACTATGTATTTATATCAGAGAGGTCATCCTGCTTGTTTCATATCATCATTTCTAGTCACCTTCTCCCAATAACTATTTATATTCCTGCCAATAGCAGAAGAAAAACCAAACAGCCACTGGAGGTTTGGCTCCTCATTATAGTTCCAAGTGGAGAAGTGAATTTTCACTCATCTGGGGTTCTCTGTTCACCCTTTCAGCACCCCCAAAGCACCATGTTTTGTCTTGTTCTGCTAAGTGTCTGTTATTGTTGGAGACAGTGAGACCTGGGTAGTTCTGACCATTTTGCCTTCCTCCTTGTTTCTGTCAGCTCAGGGGAAACCCAAGTGGAGTGCCAGCTTGTTCTCTCATCCTTTGAAATTCCTGTGGTGATAGACACAGAGTTGAGAGAATTTCTACCACCTCCCCCAACTGCTGACTTTGCTCACTTTGGGGCTATTAGTGACTATTCTCAGGTTTGTTGATTCATTTTCTTTACCCAGAACCGATTCGGCTAAGCTGCACCAGAGTCTTCTCCCCTACTCCCCTGGCTCAGCGGCCATTTTTGTAAATTCATATCAAAATGTTGATTGTGGTGGTTTGCTTCACTTTTTAAATAATGCATTTTTCTTGTTATTATTGTTTTGTACTGGAGGAGGGAGATTCTATACCTGCTGTCTTTACCTGTCAGAGCACTTTTCTTATTATGAATTATTAAATTTTTAGTAAATTTAGATGCGCTCCTTACAGGCTGTTTATAATAACAGTGTTGGTTTCCTGATATGTTGATAAGTTTGGGGTTGAAGAAAGTAAGGGAGTTTAACACTAGTGTTTTTGATACACTTTCCTGTGGGATTGCCCAGATGCTAGGAAATGCTTTTGTTGAAAGTTCCACCAGAAAAACCTTTCTCTGCCTTTGGGAAATATCTACAAGAAACAGAGTAAAAATGGCTTGAAATCAAATAGTGTAGTGGAAAAAGTATGAGCTTTGGAACCAAAAAGGCCTCAGTTAAATCCATTGTCTCCCCCACACACGTGTGACATTGGCTAAGTTCTTTAATTGTCATAAGCTTCACATTCCTCTTCTGTAAACAGGATTAATATCCCTTGTGTATACTCATGGGGAAGATTCAATGGGACAGCATAGTCAGAATATTCGGTCTACTGCCTGGAACTATTCAAGTGCTTAGAAAGGTTAGTTCCTGCTTTGCCTCATCTCTGTTGCCTCTCCCCCCAACCCTCCTTTCAGATCTGCAGAGATGGCCATCTGATCTGAGCTAATAGGATAGAGAGCATTTTGCTCAATGATGAAATGAGTCTGGGAGCTTGACACATATCTTTCTCCTCATAGATATTTTTTTACTTTATATTGTGATTTCCTTTAACACAAAGAGTATGAGGTATGATCAAGTCCTGGGCAGGTGGTAAAGTATTTGCTACCTGTTCTATTCCTAAATAGAGAGTTATATGTTCCTTTAAAATTCAATTTGTATAAAATCCAGGAAGTCATAAAAGTGATTATATACTAAACCAGTTGTTCTCCCAATGGGAGCTCTTGATAAGGCCCAGCAAGGATTAATACACATTAATAAAACATAGATGCAAAAGGCTGAGGTATTGGTTGTAGATGATTCGTGGTAGGCACAAGGCCCTCTAGTCGCTGGTGATGAAAAGGGAGTGTCAGGCAGAGAGCTGGACTGAGGGCCTGGTGAGGAGGGCAGGGGCATGACGTGACTAGAGTCTATTACTCTGCTTGTCTACCCTCTAAAGAAGTGGCCTGAATGGAATCTGGCCATGATTGCTTCTGCTGAGTGAGAGGTTAGTTTGAAAGGCTCAAAGAGGGATGGACAAGCTCTTAAAAATTCTCTGTCAGCTAACAGATCTAGCAACAATAAAATACTTGATTTGTGTTCCCCCCAAAACTGACTCTGAGACAAGGATTTCGGTACAAGTGGTTTATTAAGGAGGTGTCTCCAGGAGGCAGAAGTGAGGGGACAGGGCAGTAGACAGGAAAGGCCAGAAAGCCCATAACGATAAATTTGTGAGTGGCTTACCACTGCTGGCAACTGGCACTGAGTCTCAGTGACACCCTCTGAGAAACTATGCAGAACATGGCTTAGACATGTCCTACAAAAGGGCAAGGAAGTTGGGCTATTTAACTACTGGTTTCCATCCCTGTTTGGTGAGGATCACTGGTGGGGGCTTTGGCTTGCTTATACAAGGGCTGTCAGGAAAAATTCAGCCATAAATGTGTCTGTTTTTCATAGTACATGGCTGGATACTTCCCAGACAGCCCTTGTATTTTGATCTGCCCTTGCCAGTGGCCAGATAATGTCCTCAGGCACTAAGGCAGACAGCCACCTATGTGTATGGGTACTGTCCGCTGGTGACCTCAGATTTGGGCAGAGGAGGCTTGGGGAGGGGTGAGGAGGGAGAATACCAGTAGCATCTGCTTCGGTAAGAAAAACCCACAGTAAAATGATGCCATACATTTGAACTTTTCATGTATTTTGGATCCACATTAAATAGTCCCCAAGAAACATGAATTTCTATATGGTAAGTATCTCTGAACTCAGCTAGTTCTTTCATCCTTACTGTCACTGTTAGGACTTAGACCATCAACACCTTTTCATCCAGATCACTGCCACTATCCTAAATAGTCTTCTTGCCTCCCATCCTGCTTGTCTTCAATCGATTTTCCACCCAGCTTCTGGCAGGAGCTTGCTAAAATGGAAATAAAACCATGGCAGTCCCCTTTAAATTTTTTTTCAGTGACTCCTTAAAGCCCACTGTTACTGACTTTACAAGATCTTCCATGATCTTTTTTTTTAAATTCATTTTTATTGTTAGACTTATTGGGGTGACATCTGTTAGCAAGGATTACACAGGTTTCAGGCACACAATTCTACATGATCTGCTTCCCCAAAGCCTCTTCAGCCCCGTCATGGTTCTCACTGAGCTGTACGTCAGTGAATCAGCCACTCTCTCTCTCCCAGCCCCACCCTAAACCCTCCCCTGCCTCCCCTTCGCCTCTACCGGCAACTGCTTTTGCCTCTGACTTTTAGGCACGCAATCCTTTCTCTGCCTTTTCCTTCCCCTTTACTCCCATTCTCCTGGCCAACTCGTACTGACTTTTCAAGTCTGAGCTAAATATTAACTCTTTGGGGAAACGTTCCATTTCCCTTTACCATGTTAACTCCCTGATGCTGCCATAGCACCCTGTAAATTCTCCATCGTAATCTCACCGTGCTTTATTCGTTATCTGCTTCATGACTATCACTTCATTAAAATATTTCCCCCTATATCTGCAGTGATCGGCAGAATCCCTGGCACAAGGCCTTACTTATGGACTGAATAAATGACCAACATTCAACACTTGCTTTTGATTCTGTGCTTTTATAGTCACTGAAGGAAGTATTTAGGAAGAAGAAATGAATCACAAATATGAGTAAATCAATTTGCTACTGTGACAACTGTAGTAAGAGGCTATGCAACATGTTATCTCTGTGATACTTGTCCTAGATTGTTTGTTTGTTTGTTTATGAGTGGGAAGATATTTACCAAGTAAAGATAGGTCTTGAAGTTCAATTGATTTGATATCTATGAAAAACAAAGATATTATGATGTGTTGATTACTTTCTACAAATTTGATGGCCTGACCCATCGCCTTAAATGAACTGACTAACATCTTTCTTTATCTTACTTATGCTGATTTTTATTGTAAAACTGATTTATATTGGTGGGGAAGGGGTTGAATATTAAAATCTCGGGTATGCTAATGCCAGAAAGAATGTATTGTTGTCATTAGAGAAAGGATCATGCTTCTGCTCAAGTCAGAGATTTGTTTTTAGTTTAGGCTTAATCGAAAGCTACTGTTTCTGTCCCTAAGAGCAGAATGTTAAATGTTTTTCCACTGATGCAGAATAGGTGAAATACAGAGACCCCCAGGGAGAGGGATATAGACACAGAAAATCAAACCAAAGAGAGAAAAGTAATTTCTAAAGCAAGGAGCAACCAGCAGCTGAAGTTTGTAGAGCATGTTTGAAGGACTGCTCATAGAATAGTTGATGAAGCCTCTGCATTTGAAATTTTAACTTTGAGTGATTAGTCATCAAGAAGCTGAAAAGTTTCTGCCAATCATATTGAAGAAGCCCTTCTATGAGACTGTTCTGTCAGAGAGTGGTGTTGAGAAGAGGCTCATCAGACTCTGTATAATGTGAGAAGATTGCATATTCAGACCAGACCACATCCAAGAAAATTTACTTGGTTATGCCTAGCTAGTGATTTCTACAATTTCTAGGAAGCTGGCAATGTACCTTGAACTTGATGGTAGGAGAATATATTATGTATGCTGCAGTTAGTCATATCATGAATCACATGCAGGTCTCATCCTTCAGTAAGTGTTCAGTTATACTCACATAAGCCTTCTGTTATCTTCCCAAAGTCCCAGCATCATTTTTATACATACATACAATGACTTAGTGTTATCAAGATATTGAAGCCCCAAATGGGCAAAGCTATATAAGCAATTTTCCTCTCCACTCTTACAGAGTCCCAATGAACCTCAGCTTGCATCTGAAATAAAGAATAGAAGGGGTGTCAACTGGAGCGTATCTGGGTATAGAGCATATGTCCTATAAATTATTATGAATTCAGTCATGAAAAAATATGTGGTGACAAATGCAGAATCATTAGCTATAGACAGTATTCATGAGCCTCTTCTTTTTTTTTTCTCTTTCCATCACCTTATATTTAGTTCCCCTCCCTCCTCTCCCACCCCCTCCCCTATCTCCCCTCCCTAACCCACTTGTTCCCAAATAAACTTTGAACTATTGATTGTGTCCATGGGTTGTTTGTTTGTTTGTTCATTTCTTTTCTCTTTGTTGCTGTCAGTTTTATATTCCGCATATGAGTGAAGTCATACAGTTCTTTGTTTTTTTCTGTCTGGCTTATTTCACTAAGCATGATAAATTCCAGGTCCATCCATTTTGTTGCAAATGGCAATATTTCATCTTTTCTTATAGCTGAGTAATATTCCATTGTGTATATGTACCACAGTCATGACCCTTTTCTTAATGGTACTCCCATTTTCATTTAATTGGCCGCTACTTCCCCATGCAATCCATTTAATTAGGGAGTGGGGAGCATAAGCCATCAACATATTACATTATCTTGGCCCCAGCACTGACTCTTTACTGACCATGTGGCCTAAATAATTCAATCAGAGCAAACCTTGGAACTTTTGTTTGGGATTTCTGGACAAAACTGTTTTCTCTAATCCTCTGGACCTGTGAATGTGTAGTCTGAGCAGTCAGCTATCTCACCATCTGTCAGGGAAGTAAGACAGAGCCAGAGTTATTGGCTAAAACCACCTTTGATTATTATCCTGCCTATAGGAAAAGATCTGTTTTAGGCACAATTTTGTTCAGGTTCAGCTGTTTCAGGAGTCTTCTTACTACATAATCCCTGATTGCTCAAACCAGTTTATGTTCATTTTTTGGTTACTTATTACCCCAAATAGTCCAACTTTTTGTTCTGTTATATATTGAGTATAAAAAAATTATGAAAATCCTTTTGAGGGTAAAGCATACATAAGGAAGAATAACAACATATGACTCATTCATTCAATAAATATGTGAGAGTATACTATATACAAAACCTTGGGTATACATGGCAAGTAAAAGATAGTAAGTTAAGGAATACAGATAATTAAACCAGTAAATACAATGCAGAGTGGTAACTATTATCATAGAGCAAGCCCAGACTACTCGTGTGCACATAATAAGACCATATTCTTCAGGAGATTCAGAACAGTCTATGCAGAAGGAGGGACATTTCTTCTAAGATGTGGAAAATTAGCCAAAATGTGCGTGTGTGTGTGTGTGTGTGTGTGTGTGCGCACGTGTGTGCACGCATGCTCAGATAACCACTAACCACTAAAACTATTGATTGTGTCCATAAATTTTTGTTTCTTTCTTGCTTTCAGCTTAGTGTTCCACTGAAATCATAGTTCTTGTTTTTTTCTGTCTGGCTTATTTCGCTTTGCATGATGGTCTCAAGGTCCATCCATGTTGTCATAAATGGCCCCATTTCATCCTTTCTTATGGCTGAGTAATATTCCATTGTGTATATGTACCACAGCTTCCTTAACCAGTCATCTATTAAAGGACACTTTGGCTATTTCCATGATTTGGACACTGTGAATGGTGCCACGATGAACATGGGGGTGCATATATCTTTGTAGACTAAGGTTTTCAAATTTGGGGGTAGATACCCAGAAGTAAGATTGCCAGTTCCTCAAAAAACTAACTCTTGTTTTTATAACCCATTTCTGATATTTGGACAAATCTGTCTAGCTTCTATCTCTATAGGCCCTGGTTTCAACTCATGCCATCAGGGGACTCTCCCACTGTGGTGTCTTGGTAAATATGCTTCCCTAGGCAGGTGCTAGGGACCTAATCTTGGCCCTCGATGGACATTCAGTTACAGCAAGAAATGTTTCATAAATGGTATCTGATACAGCATAGTTAAGATTAATCTTAACCAAATCTAGTTAAGATTAATTAATTAATAAAAATACATTACTTAGAAATAGTTATCCATAGATTTCAAGTAAAGAAAAGTCTCTTTTTCTAATGTTAAAATATGTAATAGTTTGGAAGGGATGGGGAACAACTTAAAAAAATTCGAAAATACTTTAATCATTCTTTTCATAGACTTCCTATTTGTATGTAATGTCTTTCTCCTGTTGGATAGCAGAAAGAAAACCTAAGTATCTTGGGAGAATTTTATATTTCTCCAAATCAATTTCTGGAAGAAAAGATGTCACTTTCAGATTCCTGCATGATCTTTGTCACAAATCATATAAGATGGCCTGGCTTCTTCGTGGTTTCCTTATAAACAGAACTGCCTCCCACTATCCAAACCATGTCCACTTTATGTGTTAATTTTGGTTGCTCAGTAAGTTTTAAGGTGTTGTCCAGTCTTTTGGCCAGAAAATGAGCTCCCTGTAGAGGTTCCTTGAGTTCTCTACTGAGAACTAAAGTAATCCTGTCCTTTAAAAGTTGATTCTTCTCAGGGATGGAGAACCAGGTCTTTCTACTCATAATCGCCCAATTCTGTTTACCTTCTCTGAAGAGGTTGTGACACTCTTTGGAAATACTTGAACTCATTCCTGAGCAGGGGCCAGGGCAAGTCTCCCTTCTTGCTGATGCCCATGTTCTGGGACACAGCGACAAGCCAGCTTTTCCAGGTAAGTGTTTTTAAAAAAGATATTCAAAAAACAAAATTATAGGCCCTGCTTTTAGGAAAAAGTAGGCAATGTGGTCTCTCTCTTGCTTTTCTTTCTTCTACCCCAAGAACGCTCTCAGAATGATAGGACTCCACCTTTTCTTCTCCTGAGAACAACGTGTTATTTTGGTCTGCCTTTGATCACCGATGATTCACGTAAAGGCAGCACTGCTGGGAGAAAGCAGGGAGCAGAGCTGCAATCAGAAAAAAATGAGTATGTAAAAATGGCATTCTGTGACTTTATGTTTTGTTTCCCAGGAGTTCTTTGTTCCTGTCTTTGTTTGTTTGTCGTCACTTCTTAATTACTTTGCCCCTTGAGAACTGGCCAGGCTGGGAAAGGTGAGCTGAGTCCTTATTCTCTGGCAGTTCCCATCAATATTCTGAGTTTTACAAGGAGTTAATTGAGCAAAGCCTTCCTGTGGAATGTGCCAAAGAGACATTTGACTTAAAGATACTAAACAGATAAAACAAATTTTTGTTTTGTTTTGTTTTTAACTAATGAAGTAGGCAAAAATGATGGAATGAGTTCACTGATCACCCTGGTCATTTCACAAAATGTTTCAAAAACCTGAAATATGCATAGCCTTCACCTCAACTAGTCTAACTTTATCCTAAGGAAACAAGTGGAAAAGTTTTGTATTTTAAAAAAATAAACGTTTAATTGCTGATGATTTCAAGTTTGGTGGAAAAATTGTAAAGGTAGTACAGAGAATTTCCACATACTTCTCCCTCATTTTCCCCTAATGTTAATAAATGATATTACCATGGAACACTTGTCATAACTGAAACACCAGCATTGGTACATTACCCTTAGGTAAACTCCACACTTTATTTGGTTTTCACCAGTTTTTCCATTAATGTCCCCTTTCTGTTGTAGGATGCCATCTAAGGTACCACATTGCATTTATTGTCATATCTTAATATTCTCGGCCTGTGACAGTTTCTCAGTTTTTATTTATTTATTTCTTAATGATGCTGACAGTTTTGAGGAGAACCAGTGTGGTATTTTAGAGAATGTTCCTCAGTTGGGTGTCTTTCTCATGATATTAGATTGAAGTTCCGGATTTTTGAGAAGAACACCACAGAAGTGCTCTTCTTGGCATTTCACCTCAGGGGTACATGATATGAAAGCATGCGCATGAAAGCCTTGTGTGCAACAGTGAGAAACTGAAAACAAGTGCTCAAAAAAGGGGCTTCATTGAGCATATTTTATTATATCCATAATGGGGATATTTCATAACCATTAGAAATCATCATGTAGGTTAATATTTTTAGATATAAAAAGCCAGACTGCAAAGCAGAATATATAGTAAGATTTTATTTAATAGTAATTAAAAATACCTTTAAGTATCTGTGGTTTACAAACTCTGCACACTACCTCACAAGAACCCTTTGAGGAAGACACTTTCATCTCAGAATCTGCCCGAGAGCCCTGTGGCTGACCCACAACTGTTATAACAATGTTCCGTCCTCCCAAGGAAGCCAGTGTCCCTTGCCTTACAGAGGTCCATCCTGTGATTCTTCCTGGGCAACCTGCACACATCAGAGAGATATCTCCCACCAGAGGGAATACGTGGTTTTCAAAGGCATATTCTACATAATGGGGCTCATTGATATCTCCTAGATTCATTGCAAGGAGTAAACCTGATAACATACAACCAGATAATATATATGAAACTATTTGACCCAAAAGGTAACTACGGATGCTGGCCAAACCCGAAGAATCCTCAGGAAAGCAAACAATGGAAAGAGCAGGTCACTGAAGGAGGGGGTTCTGCTGAGGCAAATCCCATTCTTTCTGTAAATCTCTCTCCTAGACATAGGGACTCACTCTTCCAGAAATATCCCTCTGCACGTTGGTTGCCTGAACCCGCAGCCCAGAGGCCTTTCTTCCCATGACGTCAGCAGGAACTGATCTTGTCTCTTGGTTACAGCAGCGGTTCCCAACCTTTCTCCACTTGTGCGCCCCTTTTGAACCCATTTCTATAAATCGTACCCCTTGTTTTTAAAACAACTGTTTTAAAATACTGACAATTTTGTTCAGTATTACTTAATGTAAAATAGTGGAAATGAGGGAATAAGTTGGGAAAGAAAAATTACTACACTAAAAATACAACCACAGATTTAATTTTACAATATTCCTAATAAAGTTAAATATTGATAATGATCAAGTAAGTATTTAATCATTAAATAAAAAACTACTTGAAAAGAATCATGATTAAAGACAACATACTTTTACTTTGTCAATAACTAAACTGATCAAACAGTCTGACTACAGATGTTGTTGTATGTTTGGGGAAGTTCTAGAAATGTCGCAAATGGATTGTTCTGAAACTGTGTGGAATGATTGGTAGAAGAGCGGTTTGGGGGAGAGGTTCACAGCCACACCCTCACCAATCATCATTTGCTAATGTGATCAAATTTTAAAGTGTATCCATTAAGGGTGCTTCAAACCTAACATTTATTGTTCCATAAGTAACATTTTGCATTTTTTACTTTACTTTTTTTGTCATTACTAATTTTTTTTGCATACCCCTAAATGGCCCTGCATGTACCCCCGGGGGTATGTGTACCACTGCTTGAGAACCAATGGTTTATAGGATGGATAGCCTGTTTAGGGTTCATTTTCTATTCTATGCTTTACACTGGACTATACGATCCTGAGGAATGAGAACAATATTTTGTCAACTCCAGTATTTTGTGTAGACTAGACACTTAAAGTGTGTTTAATGAATGAAACTATAACAAGACAAGTCTTCTGTATTATAGAAGCCTTTTTACATCCTTTTCATTCTTCCTTCCTATTTTCCTATTTAAGGAGTCTGGTGTGGTGTAACTGTCTCATCCTTTCTGGACCTACTCTTAAAACTGACCAGTAAGAACTTAAAGCACTTCCCATGCCTCTGAGCCTTTGTACTTGCTGTTCTCAGCACTCCAGAAGCTCTTTCCCCTGGCCTCTGCACAGGCTGACCAGCCATACCATTTTAAACAGGACAGAAAACAACAGTACTGTCCCTTTTCAAAAGGAACGTATAGTCAGCCTACTGACACCTTGGAGACTAGGTTGACCGTATGCACTGTTTGAAACGAGACAGTATTGTTGTTTTCTGTCCCATTTAAAATGGTATGTCTGGTCAGCCTATTCTGCACGTTGGCTCATTCTTACCTTTCAGTTCTCAGCTCAGATGCTTTCTCCTTAAGAGGTCTTTTGGATATTGTACCTAAAGAGACATTTCCCAGTTACTCCCTTATCCCATCACCCTTTTTATTCCTTTCACTGGCTTATTAAAATCTATTGTTTTCCTTCCTTCCTTGTTTCCTTCCTTCCTTCACTTCTTTCTTTCTCATTCTCCCCTCTCCTGGACTCCCAGTTGTCTCTCTGTTCCTATTCTCTCTCCCTTACGTGACTCCATGATACCTCCATGGAGGCAGAGACCTTACCAGTCTGATTCATCATTGTATTTCTAACCCTAACCCCAGAATGGTACTCAGTGAGTATCTGTTGAATGAATTCTGTGAAAGGCTCCCTTACTCAGTTCCCTAACTCTAGCATTTTCCCTCACCAGTCCCTCCTCAATTTAGTACAAACACCTCATCTCCGCGCGGCCTGTGCAAAATCCTTCAGTGTCTTTGCCACCGTCTCCAACTGATGTTTCCAAATGTTTAATTTCATACAACAGATCTCAAACACATTTCTTGGGTTGCTCTTGGCTCATAAGTAAGGCCATTTTAAAACAACAAAACCTCACAAGAAGTTGATAACAAGAAGGCAGTGACTAATGTGTACGTGAAAAGAATAAAGGAAGAGATACATCTCAAAAAATTATTTTGGCTTTATAAAAATCTTGTTTTTCTCATTTCACCATGGACTAAGAAAAATTCTGGAAACTTCCTTAAGGTTTGGGAATAAGTGGCTCATGGAATAAAAGTCTCCTTAAGTACGTCTTACAAGGCCCTTGTTTCTACTCCCCTGCCCGCTTTCTTTGCTTCAGTCCTCGTGCCTTTCTCTCTGTTTATTTATTTATTTTTTGCCCCAGATACAGGGGGTTGCTGAGTTATATGAGGCTCCTTGATCAGCCAAAGCTGTTCTTGACTTGGAGCCTTAGTCTGTGTCATGTCCTTGTTTGGAAAGCCTTTAGCTCTAAGCTGCTGGTCAATTTCTACAGCTTATGAAGATAAAGATAAATATTATTGGTCTTTTCAATGGCGGAAAAGAATCAAGCCTCTGAAAAAAGTGGTACCCAGAACAGGACGAGAGCCTTGACATAAACAAGTATGGACCAGACTCTGATGATATTACTCTCCAGGGGAATTTCATTATGTGGTTGTGGCCAGGAGCCAGGCAGACCCGGACTTAAAACTCATCTCCGTAACTACCTAGCTATGTCGATTTTGACAAGATGCTTAATCTGTCTCAGCCTCAGTTTGCTATTTGCAAAACAAAAAGGGAATACTTACCTTATTGGGTTGTCATGAGAGTTAAAAATGATCACCTTAAATCTTTCAGCCACGTCTCTAGCACGAGACATGTTAGTTTCCGTTTCTCTCCATACCTACAACCTCTTCTCCAGGAAAATGCAGAGCTGCTCTCCAGCCACATTATAAGATATAAGATAATGATTTGGGTACCTTAATGCCCTACTTTCCCTCTTCTGGCCCATTTGGCATATTAAAATGAACAATTAACAATTATCTTTTGTTGGTATATAGATTGTTTTGTTTCTTTCATCCAGGATCCTGTCCTCAACTCTGTTCAAAGTAAAGGAAACGAGAAAGAAACGTGTGTATCCAAAGCCATTAATAGAAGCATTTCCAGGTTAACTTTCCAAGCCTATACCAGTGAGAAATAATCCTGGGCTGTTAGTAACAACAAGCTGAAAATCGTGGCTTGAATCAACAGCTTTATTTTCCTCATAATAAAATTGGGGATAATGTGGTTGCCTTCATGGAACCCGAGACCCAGGTTCCTTTTATCTTTCTGCGTGGCCTGCCTCGGCAAAGGCTTGCTGCTTTGTAGTCACGTGATGGCTGACCCATCTTCACCTCTGGGTAGAAAGAAGGGAGAGGTAAGGGGGTCAAGGTAAATTCCAGCTGAGTTAGTGTCTCCCTCCCTTTTAAGACTATCATAGAAACTGCCAATTAAATTCCACTGACATCTTAATGGCTAGACCAGCATGTACAGCAGAATTTTCTGTGAAAATAAAAATGTTCCATATCAGAACCATCCAAGATGGGAGCTACTAGCCACTTGTGACTATTCGCAGTTAGAATGTGACTAGTGCGATGGAGGAAATGGGTTTTTAATATTAGTCTCAATACATTTCAATTTAAGCAGCTCAACATGACTAGTGGCTACTCTATTAGGCAGCGCAGGGCTAGATCTTTGTCACATAACTATCCTATCTGCCAAAAAGCCTGGGAAACATAGGTTTTGGTCTGAGCACATTGCTACATCTCAGAAAATTATCTTTTTCTTAGTAAGAAAAAAATAAACAAGCAGAAATGAATATAGGCTGGGCTAATAGCAGTCTCTGCGACAGAGTGATGGTTGCATGCTAACATTCCTTAAACCTAAAGGAACGGCATTTTAATGAGTTTTATCACATTATGTAGCTGGAAACTAGAATGCCAGAGATGGAGTTCAATTCAAAATACTTTCTTTTCATAGTGAAGAAACCGAGGCTTTGAAGAGTGACCAAGAGGCCTAATGAAGAGATAAATGGGACACTCTGCTCTGAAACAACAGAGCTGATTTACTGCCCTTTAAAACATCACTCATGGTAAAAGGTAAAATCTCAGACACAAAACGCTCTCTGCCTTTGGTTTTGAAGTGCAAGGAAGGAAAGCTAGAGGGATTTTAATGCCACCTATTGGTCGACAAGAGTATAAGGTGCCCCTTAGTAGCCTAGTTTGTTAGAGATGGATTTGGAGGCACCAGAGGTCCCCATACAGAATGACAGGCAGTGGCAGATGTGATCCTTGCATCAGCAATTAGTTCTTTGCATCTAATTGACTCTTAGCATCTTACAAGGACTTTCTTAGAGTGCTCCTCTCTGCTTCCAGTAATACAACCCATCTCAGGCATATACAGAAGGAAGATATATCAGTCAATTCTCCAAATCACATGAAATAAAAACAAAACAAAAACACAATTTTGGGCTATAAATAACCCTACGGGGAAATTCAAAGTTTTTATTTGATCCAAAGCTGCCAAAATAAATCCTGTTATTTACAGCAGTCCTTTTGGCTAGTTGAATGTGTTAACTATCCTACAGCTTAGGAAAAAAAAATAATAAAAAAGGAAACAGAAATTCAATTTCAAAACAAAATGCTCACCCTGACTCATTCAGGGGAGGATCCAGGGTTTTTGATGCAGGGCACCGAGCCCCTGTCTGTTTTCTCCCCTCCGTCATCTGCTGCCCTTACAAAATGGTATCAGCTACATTGGTAAGAATCCACGTTTCTTCCCTTTCGTTCCCTGGCTCCGTGCCAGCATTTCTCTTGTCACACTGATGGGTGGGGTGCCTCTCATATTGGCACAGGACAGCGAGCGGATGCCTCCCCTTATGGTCTTCAACAGAGACCCGGCTAGTGAATCTACCCAGAGCTGGAGTCTCCTTTGTGGTTTGGCAACGCCAGTGGCACCGGGGCTCGAGATCATTTTGACTATGGCTGTAGAACCCAGCAGCTCAGACTCCATGAAAAGGAGAGTTGGAAGGAGGTGAGTGATACAGATAAGGGGATTTTGATGTCACCGTTGTTGAAGGGACTCCGTCCAGTGAGAAACTTGCTGTGGGTGCAGTGATTGTGACCATCGCTCATTAGCTGGTTATCGATCTTCATTTGTAGGGAGATGAGCTGTTGGATTCATGTGAGAGGCAGGAGTACCTTATGTTTTAGTGCCCTGCCAAGAGCCTCTGAATTTACCTTCAGTGTCATGCCTTGAGAAAAAAAAATCCAAGTTTCTGGCATAAAGCTGCATGTGTGTTCAGCACACCGGCTTGCAAGCAACTGTTTGTTTCTAATTAGGGAGAAGCCTGCTGGCAGGGGAAACCATATTTGTCACTGGCGATGGCGTTGCATTTAGTTTGTGTATCTATGCTTTTAACATGGGGGCTGAAGATGATGGTTCGAGGTTCTTCCCTGTGGGTTCTGACTCTATTACTTCTGCTCTTGGGTTCATGTGTCTTGTCATTCTTAGTTACCCCTTAAGAGCTTGCTTCAATGAGCACTCCCTCTTCTCCCATTAACTAGTTTTGTTCCCTGGTGTGGTCATTCTGATAACCCAAATCCCGGGTATTTTGTAGATCTAATAAAACCTAGTTGGGTAAGTTGTCGAGAGAGTTAAATGGGATGGTTAGTAGAGTGCCTAATATTGCCTGGACATAGTACATGCTCAGCACATCTCCATTCCTTTTCTCTCACCTATAAAATAAAAAGTTGGTGTTAAATGAACTCTGAGGTATTTTAAACAATTTAACAAATGTTTGTTCACTACCTGCTAAATGACAGATATTGCATTAGGCATTGGGATTATAGTCATGACCAGGACAACAACACAGACTACCACCTGCCTCCATGGGACTTAAATTTTCAGAGGACACAATCAATATGCAAGGAAATGCATAATGACTTTCCTTTTTCTTCCCTTTAACTCTGTAATTCGGTCCAGCTCAAACTTAAGTTCATCTTTGAGGTTACTTCTTCATTAAATCTGAAAGGAATACTTTCTGACTTAATCTTTTCATAGTTAGTAAACATATGCGTATGCTGACTTTGTCTGCCCAGGGTCCATTCCCCCTTTCTTGGTAGGAAGATCCTGAATTTCCTTTGAGGAACCTTCCTTGCGTCTTACCCTCAGTTAGTGTGGATCATGTGAGGCTCTGCTCTGGCTTCCGGAGTGTTGTAGAGCACACTGATGTTCCCAGACACCCTGGAAGGCCGGCCCATCAGTGTAAGCCCATATCCTAAGGCCACCATGATTGGCTTGTGCTTAACCACATGACCTAAGTTTGTCCAAAGTGAATCAAAGGCACTTCAATCTACAGACAAGCATCCTAAGATCCTTTCTGGGGTCCATGCCTCTTGTTATTCGACTTTAGAAGGTCTCGAGAGGGGACCTGGGGGAAGAAAAATGTCATTTTTTTTTCTTAAGGTTTTTCTTCCGCTTCTCAAAGACATTTCCAACTGCCACTATAGAACTACTAGTGGTGCACTTGCTCCTCACCCTATTTCTCCTTCTCTGGCTTTGAAATGGACATCTCTGTGGTTGGTGAAAGGCTCCGATAACCTCTTTAGGTGAAGAGAGTCTTGTTAGTGCCTTAAGAGGATGAATGGAAGACCCTCCTACCTCCCTACATCCCTACCCCTATTAGATTGTAACATCCTTCATGTCATCTCAGCGTCAGAGAGTCTTTTCTGAACCTTATGGATTCTGAAGTCCAATTTGTGATTCTGACAATACCTATATGCTGAGAGAAGGTAGTTGTCTAGTTTATCTTCTGGTGCAGAAACACTCAGACACACTGTGTTCCTCCATTGCCCATTTGTCTGAATTGTTTCGAACAGGAAAGCCACACGTTTTAAAGTTCTTTATAACATGAAACAGTGGTTACTCCTTATACAAGACAGCATGTTATATCCACTGGTGACCATGGGCATTCCCTAAGCATTTCTTTATCGTATTTTGTAAGATGGGTGGATTCAGGAAGACGTTATGGGATGACCCAAAAGCCTGGCTGTCCATTCCTTTATTCATGCATTTACTGACTGAACATAATTACCGGTCTCCTACCATGTGCCAGACACTCCTGTGAACACTGAGGTTACAGAGGTGAGCCATCTCTCCACCATTTTGGGTGGGAGTCGAGCATGCGCTCAAGAAGTTTCCTTGAATGTGTGCAAAAAGAAGTATGGGTCCCACTCCCTCGCAGATAGGACCGCTTTGCCCTGAAGTGGAGATGAGGGCCAAGCCCCTTGGAGAACTGTAGTAAATGTTGCCAGGAGCGTGGTGGGAGCGACGCAGCTAAGCAGGAAGCCTGGCCCGCTGACGCAGCAGGACCCCCGAGCGCACCCCCCACTCAGTCCGGGGCGGGGCCGGGGCCTCGCGTGCGCGGGCAACGCTCACGTCCGCCGGAACCCCCCAGGGGGCGCTCGCGCGGAGGTTTCCGAACTCGTATCTCGCGGGTTGCTGGGCGCATGGGCTTCGTCAGAAGGTGGAAGTCTTTCTGAGGAGCTGCCGCCTCCCCGCCACCCGCTCCCCTCCCTTCGCTCCCTTCCTCCCTGGCTCCCCTCCGCTCCCTCCCTTTCCACAGTCCCTTCCACTTTACTCTCTGAGTTCACTGAGAGCTGTGCTGCTACCCCCAACCTTGTCACCTTTCCCCGGCCCTCATCACCAAGAATGGAGTCAGGGCTTCCGGGGAGACCCCACTCTCCTCACCGCATCTCTTCCATCCGCTCTTGCTAAACTGGCCCCACAGGCCGAGGGGGAGGGCAGTCCGACGCCCCCGCACGCCACCACACAACTCCACCGCCACCCGCCTCCACGCCGAGGCCGGGGTTTGCACCCTGGGGGCGGGACAGACCTCGTCCCGGGCCCAGTCCTCTTTCTACTCGTCGAGGTTGGCACGCCCAGGTAAGTGAACGCCAACTCTGCCTTCCCGTGCTCTTGGGGCGCTGGGATTTGCAAAGTCTGTTGGGGCTGCTGCGCAGCAAGACCAACTTTTGAGATGCACGGGTTTTCGCTCCGATTGGCTTGTTTATCGTTCCTGTTGTTGTTTTAAGAATCAGCTACAGGCATAGTCCGTAATCCAAGGGAACTTTCATCTCCCGCATTTCGCCTTCTCACATTCGACCTACTCGCTCAGGTAGGGTGGCGCGCGCGTGGGGTGGGGACGCAGCCCGCGGAGGGGGCCCGCGGTGCACGCGCGGAGTGGCCGGTCTTGCGAGTCCTGAAGGGGGGGGGCAGTACTGTTTTAGAAATCGGGGAGGGGGAGGGGAGCAAAGTCCTGGCTGAAGTTGCAGCTTCCCCTCTGAAGGCGAGAAAGCTCTGGGAAATTGCAGCGGTGTCCAGTGGCTTGACCTAGCTGTAGCGGGGTTAAGCCCTTTAGCCTCCGCCCCAGCCCCCTTACAATAGGTCTCCATATTAGTTACTGCGTCCGGGGCTTGAAACTAATCAATAGGCTTGCACGTCCCTTGGTTCAGCCAAGCCTCCTGGCTCTCCTTCCTTGTTAAGTAAAGTAGCCTGAGGGATAAGGGACTGGAGAGGCGACTGAAGAGCTAGCTAGCCACAGCCGGCTAAAGAGATCGCGACCCCATGTGGTATCTCTGACGCCCGAGGATCGTTAGGGCGCAGTCGAGGGAGACAATTAAGAGGTGGTCCACGCCAAGTAAGTATTGATTGCCATTCGGGAGTAGCAGGCAGAACCCCGAGAGACACTCTTAGGAAAATGCACTCCTGCTGGTTCTCGAAGGAAGTGGGTGGGCTTTAAGGTTCTGGTTCCGATCCTGCCCTATAGATTAGACCGTGACCCCGCGGCGGCCTTGCAAGACTGGCTTCCAGGTTTCAGGAGAAATCACTGGCGGCAGAAATGATGCCGGGACACCAGCTTAGGAAGTGCGTGCCATGGGGGTTCCCGAGGTGGAGGGAGGGAGGATGAACTGAGAGGGGAGAGTGCCCTGGGAAACTTTGCAAGAGAAATATGAGTCTGTCCCCGTAGTTGACCCTCTGATACTATAGGATTTCAGTGCCTTTTGGTGGGAGATGCTCTGCTCCTTTATACCTGGTTTCAAAGCTATGCAAAACCAACTCTTCACCCTCTTGCTGCTTTGCCAGGAATTTTTAAAGCATTTCTGTGGTTGTTCTTGGCTCACTTCTTTTTTCTTTTCCTAAACAGCATTTTTTTAGCTGTCCAAGGTACTCAAAACTGTTCTCCTGAAACTAAGGCTAAACCCTGCTCTTTCGGAAAAACTACCTTAACTTTAAATGAAATACCGTTTTCTCCCCATTCCTTCTGTCTACTGCCCTCTTAACAATACCTATTCTCAAAGATGTTTGCTTTTTTTTTTTTTTTTTTTTTTTTTTTTTTTTTTTTTTTTTTTTTTTTTTTTTTTTTTTTTTTTTTTTTTTTTTTTTTTTTTTTTTTTTTTTTTTTTTTTTTTTTTTTTTTTTTTTTTTTTTTTTTGCTTTATGTCCTCTCCTTAAAAAAACACCTTAGTAGGTATTTTGAATCCATGACAATGTTTTGGTGTTCCTATACACTGGTTAAACTGTGTAGCACATCCCCCCTCCCCCCACCAGAGCCACAGGTAAGCAACAGCTTTACTTATTTTATTTGATGCCCTTTAAGTTTAGGGAGGTCTCATTTCTTTTTATTACCTAGCAGGTAAGACAGAGCTCAGGATGACAATAGCTGGAGTTGGATGACTTCTGTTTTCATTTCCCTTACAGAGCTGATGTTTCCTAGTGAAATTTGTTTAATTTTCCTGCCCATTTTTAAAGAAAAACTAACAAAGTCACTCTAGCAGATCAGGGGTCTGAGCTCAGAGTAGGTCAAAGGTACTCACAGTTAGGGAGGGAGGTGGGTAAAAATAGGGGAATTGGTAGATAACAGCTAGGACACTTGTGTTAATAGTGTGTCCTAATAAAGGCTAGATTTTCCTCATTTATCTCTGATGGAAGATTCTGATGGTTTCACAGGATCTAACTCAAACCACATCAAAACTAGGTGGTTTCACCTGATCAATACATAAAAGGAAGTATCAGTTCATAGCAGGAGTGGATGTCAAATCCTGGGCAGTTTTGAATTGTTGGGTGAGAAGAGCTTGCCTTTAACAGAACCAAAGGTCTACTCATGTATTGCCCTGTGAAAACTCTCACAGCCACCAAATTTATACCTCTCCCTTGAGTGGTCAGCCTCATTTTTATTCTTCCAGACACATTGTGAGCATACTTATTGGGGGTGGGCACAGATGGGGTCCAGTGAACTTCCCAGCATGGACGACCACTTTACTAGAGCTTCTAACTATTTCTTTTAAAATAGTTGCTCTGAGGTTTGTGACTTGTTTTTTAATTGTGCTTAAAAGACTTCTGTTTATCTCCAGGTGTCTGGTAGCAACATGGCATTTTGTTTGGATCATTGGTTTCCCTTAAGGCAAGTTTGTCCAACCTAAAGCCTGCATGTGGCCCAGGACAGCTTTGAATGTGGCCCAACACAAATTTAGTAAACTTTCTTAAAACATTATGAGGGTTGTTTTGTTACATTTATTTTTATTTTTTAGCTCAGCAGCTATTGTTAGTGTTAGTGTATTTTATGTGTGGCCCAAGGCAAATCTTCCAATGTGGCCCAGGGAAGCCAAAAGAGTGGGTACCCCTGTCTTAAGGAGACCCTGTGTTCAGAGGTTTTAATTGAAATGTGTTTTGAACTAAAGTGGTTTTTTTTTTTTTTTTTTTTTTGCTTTTTGGTATGTGGGTAGCTCCCTGGCTGGGAATCGAACCCAGGCCACAGCGCTGACAGCACCAGCGCTGAAGCCTTAAACCACTACACCATCAGGGAACTCCCCTAAAGTGTTTCTTGATCTGCGTGTGGATTTCTGATTTAAAAATACCTCATTTCAGTTAGTAGGTAGCAAAGATGTTGATCTGTTTCCAGAAAAGTTTTTATGTAGTATTCCTACATCTAATAGAAGTTTTGATTCTTCTCAACCACAGATTGAGTCCATCATAACTGAAAAACCTTAAGATTATGCTGAGTGTGAGATATAATTATGGAGAAAAACATAGGTTAATGGTAGAATCTTTATTCTCATCTACATTTGAATCTTCTGGAATCCAGCTGAAGGTGTTTATATGGTTTGCACCATGCTTCTATCTTCATTTGACAAGTTCCCTGAAATATAATGCTTTGGACCATTATGGTCACCTTTATCCCTATAAAGAAAAGCTTTTTCCATTTGGAGGTAAACATATTGGGGATAAGTAGTTCCTGTTGTGTGTAATCATGTCCCATATTTTCATGGGGATCTGAATCCCAAGCAGGAAATGAGGAGGGTACTTTGATGGTATTAACCTCACTGGGAGAAAGTTTCTACACTAGTTTGGAAAGTCACTTCAGGAGGCTTTGAATTTTTTAATCAGAGATGTAGCAGAGGGTCTGTATTTCATGCATTTTAAAGAGGAAAAGGGCTAAATTTGTTCTCTATATGTGATCTTTCCATTTTTGTCTTGCTAATATTTAAAACACACACACACACACACACACACCCCCCCACCCAAAAGCCCCTTTGGATCCATGCAGTAACCCAAAGTCAAATCTCCTTGGCAACGCTAGTCAGTCTATTACAGTCACAAAATATCAGAACAGGAAATTTTAAATGCATTTAAAATAAGATGTCACAGGGTTCAGGACCATCCTATAGTGCACTAGAATAGAATAATGGAGTTGCATTTGACTCTGCCTTTCTCCTGATTGAATGTTAATGGTAAAGAACAGATTATAGGACTTACATTCTTTTTAGGATGTCCTAAAAATTCTACAGTAGTTTTTCTTTTAAGGAAGCCTGTTATGAACATTAAGGGGTTGGAGTTTCAAATCCATTTTGGGGGTAAGATATTTATGTGGAGGTGGGTGGTAAATCCAAAATCAACCTCAATAAATGGGTCAGGCAAGCTATGCTGTCTTCTCTGTGCTACTTGGAATAGACAGTATATAGTAAGGCCTCAATTATCATCAAATTCAACCTATGGTGTCTGCTAAAACTTATGACTGCATAATAAAAACATAATATAGTAGTGCCTGCATATACTTTCAGTCTTTTCTGTACTAGAAACCTCATTTATGTGAGAGCTTTGTGTGTAGCCCATGAACTACTAAACATACGAGGGCTGTCTGGAAAAAATCCAGCCATAAATGCCTCTTTTTGTCCGATTACATGGCTGGATACTTTCCGGACAGCCCTTGTATATGATACACGGTATGTTTCTCTACGTTGACAAATCCCAGAAGTCCTCTATTTGGCTTCTATTTTCTTGGGAAAGCCTCTTGAGCACCACTAGCTTTTAGCTCAGTAAATATTGAAGGTCTGAAGGCAAGTCTTGAAAAGTGCAAAGTGATAGGATGACTTATTTGGGAAGGTTTATTCTAGTCCTGTGATGTTGGTATACTCGGAGGGGAAGTCCATCCAAGCTGGCCTCTGGGGCACTCATCTCTAAACCGTGAGCAATGACTTTATCACTTTGAAACTGTTGACTCTCAGAACTGCAAGAGAGCTTGGGGATAATCTATTGACTTTAGCTGTTTAATTTGACGTGTGGAGGCTGGACCTCATAGAGGTGACTTGCTCAAAATCAGGGGACTCAATTCAACAACCCTCTGATTACTCCTGTCATAAGGAGACTCAGGTTCCCTGGAGATGATTACTGTGGTGGTGCCAATCTCTGGTGCCATGTATACTAATAATCTTTACTGAATTAAGGATGGTGGGGGTGGGAGCTTCCACCTCCACTGGAGTGTTTGGAGGAGTAGGCTTCGAACTTAATACATTGCTGTGTCTAGGAGCCAGTGCAATATTTACCCAATAGATATGATTAAATTTGTACAAAGTCATTGTCTGCAGCCATCCCTGTTAATGTGCATGTTTTGTGAAGAATTGCTTATGCACAGTCTTAGCTTTCTATTTTAAATGTCACAACTGAGTCAATAAAGTAAACAAAGAGATTTTATGAGTGTTTACAGTTCCAGGAATCCACAGGGGAATTCTTTATTCTGTTTTAAATTAAAGGTCCACGCAAAAAGAACAAACTTTCTGAAATGTTGCTTTTCCATCTCTGACTCAGAGCACAGTATTTCCCACTTTGAATTTCTTATTGCTAAGAACACTAGAGACATTTCTCCTTGGAAACATGGGGGCAAGGAGAGGGAGAGGGGAATACAGTATTTCAGGTTAATTCTAGAAATCTTCTCAGGTTTAAGGCGCATTGACTGAAAGACCTTCCTTATCCAAGAGATCCCAAACGTCTGTAGGGCAGTTTATTTTGCTTTGAGGGAGAGGAGGAACAAAATCAGGCTGATGGGGGACTTAAGGCCAGGCACCAAGGCTGGGGAGGCAAGAGGGAAGGGCTGAAGAGTTGGCATTATAGTGGTTGGTCGCTAGAGGGCGCCGGAGCACCGGCGGAGCCCACCTCCGGGGCCCATGAGCTGGGCTTCTAGGCTCAGAGATGGGGTTTGATAGGACCCCAAAGAGGTGCCCAGGTATGAGGTACGGGTTTTTCTGGCACCTCTGACTCTCCAGCCCAGATTGCCTCGCTGCAGAGAGAGGACAAAAGATTTTTGCCTTCAGCATCAGGACCAGTGCCTGGGTGGGTTGTCCAAGTGGCTGACTGGCCTGACTACTCTCAGGGTTCTGCCTGATTCATTGTCTGGAATCTCTTTGCCTTTAGTGTCCCCAGAGGCAGAACTCTGGATCCAGAAATACCTGGTTTGAATCTTGGGTTTACAGTTTTCAAACTGTAGGCTTTTGAGTGAATTACTTCACCCATAGGAATGTTAGCATCTAGAAAATGGAACTAGTAACCATTGTGAATGTGGGGTGTTTCAGTGTCCGGTAGTTTGGTGGGCAGGTAAATGGTAGTTCCTGTGCTATTTCTCTTGAGAGTTTTCCCAAAACTTCATTCTTTCCTTTCCATCTGAGCCTCTTTCTTCTATCTCCACACCCTCTTTCCTTTTCATTTATCCATCTGTAGAATAATAACTGATCCCACCCATTATGCCAAAAGCTACATTAGGTGCTGGGAATCAATGTGAAGTTCTGTCTTTCGAAGATGCAGGCTTGAGGGGGAGACAGGCGCATGAGAAGAAACGTTAAAACACAAGGTGGTAAGGGTGAGGAGAGAGATGAACACATGATTTGCATTAAGAGATACCAGAGTCATTTGCTTTGTCTCAAGGACTTTGGAAAATGGTCCTTTACTCTTAAGTGTTTTTTTATCTCCCTGTATTTGAAGAACAGGGTCTATGGAGGGTAATTCTGAGGGAGAAGAAAGGGGAGGGGAATTTCACTCAGCATGTATTTTGGTTTGTGAGATCTGATAATTAAGTTTGTGAACTCATCCTAGAAAAAGTGCTACGTACCTCATTGTTGATTATCACTATGGTCACTTCGAAGTACTCCCCTTGGGAAGCTGTGCACCGATGCCAGCACCTAGTCCATTCTTCAAAGCAGTTTTGGAACTTTCTGGAATGGCCATGAGAGCTGTCGTTGTATTACCCTTGATGTCCTGAATGTCATCAAAATGTCTTCCTTTCAATATTTTCATTATCTTCAGGTAAAGAAAAAAGTAATTGGGGACCAGATCAGGTGAGTAGGGAGGAGGGTGTTCCAACATAGTTACTTATTTACTGGCTAAAACCTCCCTACACACTGTGCCGTGTGAGCTGGTACATTGTCGTGATGTAAGAGCCATGAGTTGTTGGTGAAAAGTTCGGGTTGTTTTTGTTTCAACTTTTTCACGCAGTCTTTTCAGCACTTCCAAATAGTAAAACTTGGTTGACTGTTTGTCCAGTTGGTGCAAATTCATAATGAAAATCCCTCTGATGTCAAAAAAGGTTAGCAACATTGTTTTGATTCTTGATTTGGAAATTTTTTGGTTGTGGACTTCCATTTTATACTTTGGCACTTTGTTTCAGGGTTGTATTGGTACACCCATGTTTCATCACCAGTGATAACACACACGGCCCAAAATATCATCTTGCCTCTCTAAAAGGTCTTGGCAAACTTCAACTCTTCTTTGCTTTTGTTCATTGGTGAGCTCCTTCAGGACCATTTGCACACACCTTTCTTATGTCAACATTTTCAGTGAAGATTTTCCTAACTCTTTCTCTGTGGTTGTTTACTTGGTGTCCTGTGCTTCTCGCAGTGAGCTGGCGATTTTGACGCACAATTTGACAAATTTTTTCAATGTTTTTGTCACTTCTATTCGTTACTAGCTGCCCTGACCTCTCTTCATCAGTGACGCTTTCTCTCCCCTCGGAAAAACATTTAATCCAGTTGTACACTGCCATTTTCTTCATGGTATTATCCCCATAAACTTGGACTAAGATATCCCTGATTACACTTCCACTCTTGCTAAGTTTAACAAGAAATTTAATGCTTATTTGTTGCTCTAACTCAAGCTCTGACGTTGTTGTGACAGCACACAAAAACACACAACAATGATAAAGAACACCACTCAGCAAGACACTGCCACATGTCACCACGAACACAGCTGTGAGACACAGATATACCAGGGTTATGACATCTTACTGAGTTGTTTGTACAGTGCTGCCAACCTAAGTGCATCACGGCAAGTTCATGAACTTAATTCTCAGAACTTGTATGTATATGTGTATATGTAACAATGCTAATAGAAGTTCTTAAATCCAGTCAGCTTGTACCACTGCCCTGTATGTATTAATTTCATTAATATCAAAAGATAAATGCTTATGTAATTGATTTACTCCATTTAAACAGGAAAATGATTTTTAAAAGGAAACGCAATAGAAATAGAATAACAACAAAACCCTTACCACTAAATAATAGGTCTGGGACACCCTAAATAAGGATTCTGTTTTTAAAATAGTGAAAGATGTGTTCAATACAAATATCAACAAAAATGAAAAAGTAATAAGGACAGTAGAATAGTTAAAAGAAATGCTTTATCATTATTATGATTATTAAAGTGACAGAAAAGCTTTTAATTTATTAGTAGGCACAGGACACAGGATGCCTGATTTGATACCTTTGTTATATTTTGTGTGGATGTTTCAACCAGTAACTTAGAGAAAGTAATTCCAGTGACAAAATGGAACCATCCAGGAGGTTGGTGTCTGAGATGGTGTTGATGTGAAACAGGATGGGCACCTTAGGCCCTGTGTGTTCATTTTATCTGGCCAGGTAGATGGCAAAGCTCCTGAGAAGCCATGGTTGGAATTCTTTAGCTGGGTGCTCCTTAAATTTTGTGATTTGATTAATTTTGAATCATATTGGAGGAAAGACCTTGTAGGAGGTAAAGAGTACAAATAGTTGATTTGGGGGGCAGCTAATAACATTCATCATAGCTCATGGCCTGATTGGATTTTAAAGGGACAGGAAAATAAATACTTTTTATGGAATTGGAGAATGTGAGAGCTGGCCAATCCCTTACAATTAGGCACAGCTTTCCCCATTTTCCAGATGAGGGAAACAGAGGCCCACCAAGGTGAAATCACCTAACCAAGCTGGTTGGTGGTGCTTGGGTGGTTCACGAGAGCAGGAATCTGTCTGTTTTGTTCACGGTTGAACCCTTGACAGGGCCATGCATCTAGTAGTTGTGCAAAAAATGTTGGTAGACTGCATGAACCATGCTCTTTTTTTCCCTTCACTCTTATTTAGAAATGTGCCAGGCTGGGCTTCTGAGCCATTTTCCTGCTCGAGCCCTTTCCTACCTCTCTGGAGTGTATTTTTTCTTCAATAAACTATCTCTTTGTTTAACCACTTAAAAAAAAAAGAAAAGAAATGTGCCAGGAAACCCCTAGATTGCCATGCACTTTGATAAAGACAAGTAAGTATTTGTCGAGTTTTATCATGGTAAACAGATTCTGTTTGCATCCTAGCTCTGCCGCTCAATAGCAGTTTGGCTTTGGGAAAATTACTAAACCTCTCTGAGCCTTATTTCTTCACTTGTAAAAATGGGAATAAAACTGTATAAGGTAGCCCAGGACCTGCATCCTTGGTGTGCACTAAATGTCAGTTTTTCTTACTCTCCCACTCCTGCTCTCTGTTCTTCCCAGAAAAGATTTAAAGGGGATATAGTACTTTTTAAGAAGTAATTTTAATTTATTTCAGATAATACATATCTATCTTGCAGAAGAAATAGTTATTGTGCTATCTAAACATAAACATATACACGATCGTTATACATATGTATTCTCTGGGTTAAGTATTATTAGCCCCATTTTATAAATAAAATTATATTAGTGCTAAAGCATTAACTAGGGTGTGTCTATTCCAATTCTAAGGCCAGGGTGTTTTCCTCAAATGCATGTTTCATATGATCATTTTTTCTTGTCCTTCCTTCTATGTCTGCTTCTCTCAAGAGGGCTGAGATCCTCTTTCTTCCTGTGCCCTCAGGTCCTGACGCTGCTCTGGCCCTTGCCCTGTCCTATCCTGATACATGGGTGTGCCCTCTCCCTCTGCGTAGTATAAGCTTTTCCAGTAGTAGCTGTATTAGTGTACTTCCAGAGTACCTAGGACCTACTGGTACATGGAGTACTCCCTCTGTTACCCTGTGTGCATGCCCCTTCCTTTAGCATATATTCTACACTCAGGCCAACTTTGTGGGTGGCTACAATGTACGTTTAACATAAGTCAAAATCAACTCGACACCCTCACTCACTTATTAATACCTGCATGTATTTTGGTTGCTCTATATTATATAATCTAAGTTTATGTGTGAAGTTGTGCAGACTGTACAACACTGTATATGTAATATAATACATACTGTACTTGATGAACAGTTTGTGAATTTTTCCCCCAAGGATTATTATGGGAGTTTTAGCTTACGCATTAACTTTGAGCCATGGCACCTTCCCAAAATGTGCTGCATTATATTTGTAAGGCTGTTCTCTAAATCATATTTAGGTATGTAGAATCATTAGTGAAGGACATATATCTTAAGTCAGGAATTGCTGGGTTTGAGTCCCAGCTCTGCTTAATCTCTTGAAGCTCAGTGTCTATGGATGTACAATGAGAATAATGATAGCGCTTATGCCCCAGGATAGCTGGGTGCGTCCAAAGATACAGTGCACATCGATAGCATCCAAGTGCTCATTGTATTGTGGGTATGTGGATATTACTCGAATTATAATTGGCTCGTGGTATCCCTGTTATTGGCTCGTGGTATCCCTCAAAGATTGGAACTTATGAGTGATTTTCCCTACTGGTAGTGGTTTGCTGTGTTGCAAGGGAGTTTTGCAAACCAGAAGTATGTTTGTGAAGATATGATAGAAATCAATCAAATGTATGCTTTGCATAGCTACTGACACAACCATTAACCTTCCTTTCCTCTCCTTCTCCACCTCTGTTCCCACCCACAAATTTTATGCCTCACCACAAAGATGACTCAAGGGTTATGCCAGGGTTTCTCTAAGGTATAACTTCCTCAGTTCCTGCTGGTTCCAGCTTTATTTCTAAGGCAAAGTATGTTTAGCATTGCCTCTCAGATACACAGGCAGAATACAAAATCACTCAACTCCACTCCGCAAGGCCTAGCAACTAATGTTTATTATATTTAACATTTTGTATTTCCTACCTTTGTCCTACAACAATCCCAGGCAGCCAGCAATCGAGAACATATTGGGTACTCTCTGCTTTCCAAGTCCAAAATGCTATTATGCTATCATAAAATTCCCCCCTTTTTTTTTTACAGGGAGACACTATGCATATTTTGAAGCCACGTTTCTCACCCTTGAGCCTGGATTAGAATCTTGTGGAGGGCTTGTTACAATACAGATGGATGGTCTCCACCTCCAGAGTTTCCTATTCAGTGGGTCTAGCATTGGAGCCAAATACAGTAAACTCTTAGTTAACCGGGACTCAAGCAACCGGCGTTTTCACTGGCAAAATTTTTTTGCCAATTGCTTGAGGTTTTGCCAGTTGTTTGAGTTCCAGTTAATGGAAAGCCTACTGTAATTTGTGTTTGTGACAGTTTCCCAGCTGATGCTGTTGCTATTTGTTGAGGACCACACTTTGAAAACCAATGCCTTAAATATTCACTTTATATAGATAAACTGGGCGTTTTCTCTCCTGTGTGGTGCAAGTAAGGGCAGCATTAGTGGTTAAGAAAGGGATCTGACATTTACTGAGCCCCTGTGACATGTGCCAGATACCGTATGGGGCACTTTATGGAAATTATCCTATTTAATCCTCACAGCTGCCCTGCCAATCAATTCATAATTATCATGCAATGGGCCGTGCTAGGCTCTGGGGATATGGAATGAATAGAATGAACACCACAGACATAATTTTAGGCTTCTGGATAATATATTTCAACAGGGAAGCATGCTTGGGCAGATAATTATAATGGTGGTGAGTCTGATCTATATAAAGTGGAAGACCAGAGAGGCTAAGTAATGTGGCTAAGGTTATACAGCTAGTGGGAGACAGAGGAGATATAACAAACTTGGAAACCATTTGACTTCCACTAAACCAGAGATTCTCAAACTTTTTGGTCTCAGGGCCCCTTTACACTTTCAAAAATTATTAAAGACTCTCAAAGAGCTTCTGTTTATTTGAGTTAAATCAATTAACATTTACTATATTAGAAATCAAAACAGTGGTTCAGCCTTTGAGAATTGTGGCACTAAACCCTCCTGCAAGTAAGTAACATCTTTCTCAGATTCTGAACCCTAGTTTGTTTTAATGACTTTTGTAGCCATCAAAGATGAGAAGCTTTTCATCTCCTCCTAGACTTTTTTTAAACATGAGAGCTGAAACCTGTATTTCTACTGATGGTCATGACTTCCTAAAGACAAGGCTGACCTGCTTTGGCATTGCCTTTTTATATTTTTATTCATCTATGTATGTGTATGCATATTTCTGATAAGGAAAAGCTACAGTTAAACTGTCAATCACAGAACAAACTAAGGTGTTATGGCTTTATTACACATCAAAGGATCTCTGTCCCAGCCAAGGGCATTTAAAAAGATAGTTTATGACTGTTGGTGATGTGTTTTGCCTTCAGGGTTCCTCCAGGCACACGCCGTTGCAAGGGAAGCCTCAGCAAACGGGCTGAGGGATCACTCCCTCTGCCATTACAGGAAGAGAAGTGGGTGGATCATGGGCTCGGGGGCTTGCAGCATTTATGTGCTGTTGGCAGCTGAGTTGTGTTTAATCGCAGGCTGACCACCGAAGTACTGCCCTTTCCCATTATTTTTATTCATTATCTAATGCGAATGAGGAGTCCTAGTAGATATTTTCCTTTGGTGTGTAATGGTCCGTGGTGGTTCAGACACTGACGTTCTGACTGACTGAATGCTTTATGGCATTGTTAAGTTTCACTGAGTAAAATCAGCCAGATCGAAGCTGACATACTCAGTGT
Source organism: Lyroderma lyra (assembly GCA_004026885.1). NCBI lineage: Eukaryota > Metazoa > Chordata > Mammalia > Chiroptera > Megadermatidae > Lyroderma > Lyroderma lyra. Next base: position 54,992 of record PVJL010005205.1, on the reverse strand, counting down.
GGTTCTTGGCTGATGATCAATGAACTCAACTCTCCTTTTATTTTTATAGAAATGAATGAACTAAGGGGGATGCTCCAGAGATGTTAGCACAGGTGTTCAGAGGTAGCGGCTCCTCAGGTGAGAAGTTGGGAAGAGGAAATCTGCCAGTCATCTGACTCTGGTCCTTTGGACACCAAATGTCTGGATCTTTAAAATTTTAAACATGTTTATCCAGGTGGTTGGTGTCATGTAGCACATCCCGTAGCCAAAAGAAATCAACCACAGAAATGTGATGCTAGATGGTCTTTTGTCCTCAAAAGCTGAAACTTGACATGAAACATCTCTTGTCGGTTGACCTGAGGCAGCATAGATTTCTTCACGTGGTGTCTGTGGGTACAGGGCACATTTTTGCTACGTGATTCTAACTTTTCAGAAGAAATACCTTTCTGGAAAGGAGCCCTTGTAGGAGGGTCTAAGGCTACATTGGGAGAAGGATTGCCTTGGGCCACACATAAAATACACTGACACTAACCATAGGTATGAGCTAAAAAAAGTTCGTACATAATTTTCATAATGTTTAAAGAAAGTTTGAGTTTGTGTTGGGCCACATTCAAAGTTGTCTTGGGCCACATGAGGCCCGCAGGCCATGGATTAGACAAGCTTGTTCTAAGCATAAGTGATTTTTGAGTCTCCTTTCACCATCACATCACATGGGAGTCTGAGGTACGTCTCATGAGGGGCCTTCTCCTGGGAACCCTGCAAGTGGGTTTTTTGTGCTGTTTTTAAGTTGTGAGCACATTGCATCAAATTCTCAAATTCTGACTCAAAGTGTTCATGCATGCGACACACACTTGCACGCTAAGTGAAGAACCCTGTTGGTTTTGCAGATCTTTGCTAGGACCGCTTTTGAGAACTCCCTTCTCTAAAGCAGGTAAAAACAGGGAAGGCAGGTAAGCCCCCTGTTCCTCACCTACCCACCCCTGCCCGGGGGACGGGCTCAGGGGAGACCAGACCTGCTTATTGGCGCTTTGTGTCTACTCTGTGTCTGTCTTGTCAGCCTATCTCAGCAGCCCAGCTCAAACGTGCCTCCAGCAGGAATCGTCGAGAGTTATTTTCTGTGGGGACAGAATGATGGGAATCTGCTAATGTCATGGGAACATCATCTTCTCTAAGCTGGGGAGGCTTGGTACTCAGTTACTTACTTGGAAATATCTGTCTGCTTGCATGGCAGGAAGAGTTCTATTTCTGATTTCCATCGCTTCCTTGTGTTGTATAAGTAATTATAATAGCTGATTAGAAGGCTCACTCTCTAAGCTCCTTGTTCTGTGATTTCTCACATGTGTATATGTGTGTGTATGTGTACACACACACACACACACACACACACACACACACACACACACACGAGGTCTGACAATTAAGTTCGCGCACTTCCCACCATGTGCTTAGGTTGGCAGCACTGTACAAACACTCGGTGAGGTTTTATGACCTTGGTATATCTGTGTCTCATAGCTGTGTTCACGTTGACAACATGTGGAGGTGTCTTACTGAGTGGCGTTCATTATTGTTGCTTGTTTTTACGTGCTGTCATGAGAATGTCAAAGCTTGAATTAGAACAATGAATGAATATTGAATTTCTTGTTAAATTTGGCAAGAGTGGAAGTGAAATCAGGGATATGTTAGTTTAAGTATATGGGGTTAATGCCATGAAGAGAACTTGGCAGTGTATCAGGGATTAAATGTTTTTCTGAGGGGTGAGAAAGCATCACTGATGAAGAGAGATCAGGGAGGCCAATAACAAGCAGAACTGATGAAAACATTGCAAAAGTTTGCCGAATTGTGCATCAAAATTGCCAGCTGACTGTGAGAAGCACAGGACACCAAGTAAATTGATAGAGAAACGGTTAGGAAAATCTTCACTGAAAATCTTGGCACGAGAAAGGTGTGTCCAGCAATGGTCCTGAAGGAGCTCACCGATGAACAAAAATAAAGGAGAGTCAAAGTTTGCCAAGACCTTGTGGAAAGACAAGATGATGTTTTGGGCCATGTTATCACTGGCGATGAAACATGGGTGTACCAATATGACCCTGAAAGAAAGCATCAAAGTGTACAATGGAAGTCAGCCAATTCTCCAAGACCAAAAAAATTCTGTCAGTCCAAATCAAGAGTTGAAACAATATTGCTAATATTTTTTGATATTAGAGAGATTGTTCATTATGAATTTGTACCAACTGGACAGTCAATCAAGTTTACTATTTGGAAGTGCTGAAAAGCCTGCGTGAAAAAGTTAGACAAAAATGACTTGATCTCTTCGCCAACTCATGGCTCTTGCATCACAACAATGCACCAGCTCACATGGCACTGTCTGTGAGGGAGTTTTTAGCCAGTAAATAAGTATCTGTATTAGAACATTCTCCCTACTCACCTGATCTGGCTCCCAATGACTTTTTTCTTTACCCAAAGATAAAGGAAATTTTGAAAGGAAGACATTTTGATGACATTCAGGACATCAAGGGTCATACGACAATAGCTCTGAGAGCCATTCCAGAAAAAGAGTTCCAGAATTGCTTTGAAGGGTGGACTGGTTGCTGGCATCGGTGCATAGCTTCCCAAGGGGAGTACTTTGAAGGTGACCATAGTGATATTCAGCAACGAGGTATGTAGCACTTTTTCTAGGATGAGTTTGTGAACTTCATTTTCAGACTTGTTATTCTGACAAGAGTATGGCTCTAGTGGGGACATGCTCTGACAGCAGTTACAGATGAGAGCAGTTTCTCACTGCGTTCCAGTGTGGGGTTATTGTGCATCCCAATGCAGTGTAAGTAGGACATAGCATTGAACTAGGAGACAGTGCCTTGCATGCAGGATGATCTAACATCCCAACCCAGATCAGTGGCCTTAGAAAATAAGAGTGACTTTAAAAATATTTTACAACGTATTTTCTTTCTGGTGACAAAAGTATCATCTTGTTCATGATAAAATATATAAAATTTTAGTGAAGACATAACAAGGTTAAAATATTAGGATATATCCAGGTATTCTTTTATCCTCCCTCCCTTTCTCCCTCCTCCTCCTCCTCTTTCTCTTCTTCCTCCTTCTCTTTCTCTCTCCATTTGCAATACAAATTAAGTGGTAATAGAATATATAGCCATTTCTCATCTGCCAACCCCATATTTTCTCATAATCTCTAAATATTCTTTAAGAATGTAACTTTTATTTGCTATACGGTATTTAACTGTGTAAGTATAACACACTATTTCAAACAATATCAATATTTTAGTTAGTTATATTCCCCCCAAATTATTGTTTTTATAATAAATTCTGAATTGAGCTTTTATCCCTACATATGAATTTTGTGTACATTTATGATGATTTCAGTAGAAAAACTACACAAAAGTGGAATTATATTGGATCATGGGACATGAGCATGCTCATAAATTTCACACTACATTTTTTTTATGCAAACCATTTTAATACTTAAGATTTTATTGATCGATGGAGACAGAAACCCTCAGTGAGCCAGTATTCATTAAAGAAATAAACTTGGTAGTTAAAAATATGTCCCCATCAATCCTGCATCCCTCAAATATAATGCATCAGACCAATCAGATTTGAACATCAGTTTCATTAAACCTCAATGAACTGCAGTTCAAAATGGTCATTGTCAAATGAGATTCACTAAGACAGGGGTCAGCAAAATACAGCCTGTAGGCCAAATGCAGCATGCAAACTTTTTTTGTAAGTTAAGTTTTATTGTAACAGTTACACCTTTTTTTGTATTGCCTATAGCTGTTTTCTCACTACAATGTCAGAGCTAAGTAGTTGCAACATAAAATATATGGTCCACAGAGCCTGTTATCTTTGGTCTGTATAGAAAAAGTTTGCCACCTCCTGCATTTGGGATATATCTCTATTTGACCATCTCTAGATAGAAAGCATACTGGTAGACTTCAGAAAATCCAAGGGAATATTATTCTGAAACATGGACTATGAACCAGATGGCTAACTGATAGATTTTGTTGCTATGCATTTGAGGGTCTTGCATACAGTAGATGCTTGCGGGATGAATGATTGTACATACTGAGATGAATGACTTACGGTCTGGGTTTCATTCTTTGTTTATAAAATCAACTAGAGAGAGAGGAGGTAAAACACCCTTGGTGCCTTGCACCCCAATCTGCCAAAAGTGACAGCTACAGCCTCTTGAGTCACCATCAGTCATATTCATTTAGCGCTGGTTGGAATTATTAGGGAGGGTCAGGAAGCATGACAATCTGCTGTCACAATGATATTGGAGCTTTAAGAGTTGAGAGCATCAAAATTTTGCTTAATGCTTGTTCTGAGTTGCCTTATGGAGATGGGCTTGAAGAACAAGTGCATTGTATGTGTTCAGCAGCTCTTGGTATAGTTTTGGGTGCTTGCTAGAAGTGCCTAACGTCCTGTCACTCACCTACCAGAATCATAGGTGGAAATCACAGATCCACAAATTTCCAAAATCATTGTGCAGGGAAAAGGACAGCTACAGATTGATTACTTGGTAGGGGATGCAGGGAGAGAGAGGTGATGGCCATCTTCTGGCTCCTGCTGCCTTCCAGCCCCAGGGAGAAATGTGTCATTCTGGAAGCAAGTCTCCTGCCTGTGCAATTCGGGGAGCTGACTCCTGATTTAAGGAATATACTGCGCCCTTGATTAGGAACTGGAGTTCCCATTGTCCCCTTTCCCGAGGAGGTGGCCCGGGTTTCCATCTGCTCAGCTCCACAGATTTGACCATGGGGTTATTTGTTAATTCCTTCATTTGGGAGGGTGACCTGCTGCCTCAGCCACGATGTGAGCAGAGCCTCAGCCTCTGTGCCCTCGTCCCAGGCTGCCCCCGGGTTTTCTTTTCAGAAGCTGCAGCCTCTGGAGCCCTGGGGTTCAGAACAGAGCAGCCCTGCCTGCCTCCCATCATGGTAAGTGACGTGCTTACTGTGGCAGGTCGCACAGCCGAGGGCAAGCAGGACCGGGAGCAGCCCCGGGATGAGGAGGCAGAAAGCCTGCATCTTGGATTTGGGCTTCCGCCTGCGGGACCCTGACCACTTTCTTCCATTTGGGAAGAAAAGGGTAGGAGGGACCGGACGGGTCCCACACCAGCGTGATGCTGTGTGCACCACGCACTGACTCTTGGCCCTTTAAGCTCCCCGGGTGGAAGGCGTGGTGCATGGACAGACTGCCTGGTCCTCCTGGCTGAGGAGCAGAATTTGTTTCTTTCTAGGCTTTTAGTTTGTGAGAGCTCCTAATTCTTAGAACTTCTGAAAGCCATTAGTCTTAGGGCTAAAAGCAGATTGCTTTTTGATCTGCAGTTCTGGATAAGGGCATTATTGTGTTAATTGAGAGCATTAAGGCAAATTTTGCTCAACCCTGAGTTTTGCCTCTATCATTCTGTTTTTTAAAGTAAGTGGACAAATCCTATGTATGGCATCGTAAACCTTCCTTATTCCTCTATGTGTGTGTCTTCTTATGTCCCAATTAGTGTACATTTACCTTCATTTGCCAAGTTTATTTTTTGACTCTATGGTGTTACAGACTGGTGCGGTACCATGATTATTACTTTGAATCAAATTTATTTAAATCCTTCATTTAAAACAACAGCTATCTGACTCTTTCAGCTACTCACTTCCCCAGGGCTTAGAAAATTTCATGTGCAATCGACGCAAAGTCTTAGGGTAGAAGTTCCTTTTAGTTAAGAGATGGTACCGTTTCTGCAGGTTGCAGATGAAGTTGCTAACATTCAGCTTTACAGAATTCATCATACTTTGAAACCTTAACACATTTTGTTGCTTGCCTTATTTGTAAATGTTGATCTTGGCACTGAACATCTTAGAGCTTTTCCTATTTTCTTAATTCACAATGCCTTAGGATTGTGCAAAGGGAAAGGTACTAAAGGACAATCTTTGCAAGATAAATCATGCTTCATAAAGGTGACAGCCATGCCATATGTGAGCAGTGATTAACAGCTGCAGAGTCTGCTTACTGCTTTTTAAAAATAAAGTGATAAAGCAGATTTTCTCATTATTTCATGTTTTGGTGCTTGCTCAAGTGCATCGCCCTGATTTTTCTAGGCATCATTTTATTTTGTAGTAATCGAATTGCTCTTCATGTCCCAGCGGTGCTGTAATGGGGATACTTAAGTATTTCACATATATCCCTGGTTATTCTTCCAGTAATATTTTTAAGTTTCAAGACAGTGACGTGGTATATGAAAACCATCACGTCCTTTAAAATTGCTTGTTTTTATTTCTTTAGAGTGAGTTGTGGTGGACAGGAGGGACTTGCTTATTTGGAATTGGTTTACTTTAATTTAGGTGCTTAATGAAGCATCACAAGTCTAAGCAACCTTCTCTGGCCATTACCAGCAGATATGGGCTACGGGAGTGGGAGAGACAGACAGACAGATGGACAGACAGATGGGTACAAAGACTGGTACCTCTGAAATGAGGAGTGGAAGGGGGAAGAGAGCTCCTGTTCTAAAATTAATTGTCACCTTAGAGAATGGGTTAATTTTAGGAAATGCATTTTCATGAAATTCATTTGTCTTTTGGCAGACTAACTCTTTTACTGATTGACAAACCCCTGATCACTTGCCTTGTATTAGGTGGTAGTTTTAATCTTGTTTGGATCACAGTTCGTTTGGAGAATCTATGGAAAGCGGTGGGCTGTGTCACCTGAAAAGTGAACATACCTGCAGACAAAAGTCTGCATCCAATTTCAGGGGTGTGTGGACCTCCCTGATGCACAAACCTTCTGCATTTCCCATAAAGAGCCCCTTCAGTGTATCTTCAATAGATGTGTCCTTCATGGCAAACTTATTAAAAAAATGTGTATGTTAACATTCGTAATGTTGTGGCATTTCTGTTAGAAAGAAAAGGTACCAGTAGACCTGGAGACATCTTGGGAAGCCTGGAGCTGCTTAGGGTCTTTTCTGGGGGTTTCCACAAAGAGCTGTGCATTTGACAAGATCTAGGCTGCAACCTTCCTGTGTTGTCTGGGCACACTCTGAGTTGAGTGTCTGAGTCCTAGAGGGTGGATGGAAGAGAGGGATGATGACAGTGCCTCAGGGGGTTGGCAGGGAGGCAGGCGTGGCTGTGTGCTAGTGAGTATCCTCAAAGGCACTCCTCTGCCCCCACCTCCTGGAGCCTCAGAGCCCCGATGGGCTGCCCAAGAAGCCAGTGGCCTGAGCATGTCATGTGATGCCTTGGCACAAATAAGAGAAGAAGTTCCTCCTGGTGGAGGGCCAGTGGTGCCTCAGACTTATGCCCAGACGTCCTCCAGAGCTCTAAGCCCTGGGCCAAGAAATGCAGCCCTCCTGGGGCTGACTTCCCGGGATTGGTGGCAGTTGTACTGGCAGGAGACGGTGGGTGCCGACCAGTGAAGCACATCGGCGTTGAAAGAGCTTCACACACAGCTTTGTGCTGGTGCATCGACAAGCCTGGAGCTAGGAGCTGGGTGGCCTGTAGCCACCAAGAGTTGTTTTCTTTTTTCTTTTTTCTTTTTTTGGAAATAGAAGGGGAACAAGTATAAAAATGGAAGATCCAGAAGTACAAGGGTAAGACTTCTCCTGCATCTGGCCTTTCTCCTTTTCCGTCCTCTTTCCTTCCTCCCACCCGTTCTTCTATCTTTCCTTCCATTTTTCTTTTCACTCTTCCTTTTTTCATTCTTCTGTCCTCCTCCCCTCTCTTTTTCCTTCCTTCTTTCCCTCTATTTCTGTTAACCTCTCCTTCCTTTCCTTCTGTCCCTTCTTCCTTTGCTTACATCCTTCCTTCAATTCAGAGGTTCTTAGGGGTCTCCTGGGTGCTGTTGGTTCTTAGCTTGCATGGAATTTTCATTCCTTCTCCGCCGTGAGAGGTCGACCTTCGCGCCACCACGGCACCTTTTCGTTCCATGTTACCTGTCTTCTCCTCCTTCCTTTGCTGTTTGTCTTCCTCAGTCAACTAGCACACACTGAACACCTTCCTGTGCAAAGTACGGCTTTAGAGAAAAAAGCTAAAACGCTGATGGGCTTTGCTTTCAGGAAGGTTAAAGTCAGATGTGGTACGCTGAGTGTGTGAGGAGCCAGGTTAACAGTGTAGGAGTCACACGATGTCACAAAACACGAGAGTGAGCTGAAGCGAGGCAGGGTGAACGTTACTGCTAGATGAGTAAAGTGAGACCTTTCAAGTGCAGAGAATGGAGCAGTTATTCTGTGGGACGGATGGGCTTGGGGAAGCCTTATAGAGAAGAATGTAAACTGAGGTTTCAAATAGGATTTTAACATTTGAAGAGAAGGAAGGGGTGGACCAGCTGATGCAAGTATAAGCTCAGTGGCCTCGGTCTTTTTGTTGCTGTCGTTGCCTCCGTTTTCAAGGGGGAGTTCTGGGGGAGTCTGTTTCCCACTTGCCTTTGACTGCTCCTCTCCTGGGCGCAGCCATCTCCTCTCTAGTGTCCACATTTCCCCCGAAATGCCATTTCTCTTCAGCTTGGTAATGGGCTCAGGGGAAACATACACTTTCTTTCGGAGCCTGTCTTGATCCGTAGTCTCTCTTTATGCTGCATGTAAAAGCTGCTTGGAATGGAATTTGAATCGAAGACAGGGCATGGAAACACCACTCCATGCTTGGAGGTTGAAATGCCAACCTTTCCTTTTTTGTCAGCTCGTGGGTGAGCCGAAGCACTGCTTCAGGGCTAATTCTCTGACATGCTGGAGATCTGAGAACCTGGAAACCGAGGGTTTCGGGTGGGATTCCTACTGTGGCTTGTTCAGCAGGATTGAGTCTAATCGAGGATGTAATGCCTGGCATGTTGTTGGATTTTTGTTTTCTTTTGATTGCAGCAGCTCAGGGTTGAAAGAATCTTTGAGTTTGTCTTGCCTTTTACATTCTCCAGTCCTATAGGGCAGGAAACTCCCCCATTCTTCTGGCTCATTATATATACATTTAATTTGTGTTCTTGGATATTTTCATAGTAGATGTGAGTTATGAGCTGAAGCCAACTTGTATTACTTGGTTCCAGCATCCCCAGTGCATGCCAGAGTATTTGATTTTCAGGTGCCCGATGAGCCCTATTGTAGCCCAATGTCTGGGTCTTTCGTGGCAGTGACTTGAATGAAATATGACCAATACAATGCGGTGACAGCTTAGCAGTGGAAGTCACAGGTGCTAAGTTTATTCCCTCTGAGGTTGGCATTTCTCTGTCATGGTTTCATCAGATTCTTTCAAAGTCTTAGCCTCCTTGGCAGCATTGCGTAGGAGATAACAAGGTGGCTGGGGTCCCCCTCGGCTTGTGGCCTTTCGAGTTTTGCCCTTAGGTAAAGGCAATAATCTCTTTACCAAATATTTGCTGGCTGCTCAGAATAGAAATGTTCTCATTGGTACATTACAATTGATTATTGCAAAGTTCATGTTCAGGCATCGTGTGTGTGTGTGTGTGTGTGTGTGTGTGTGTGTGTGTGTGCGCGCGCGCGCACACACACACACACACACACACACACACCTGGGGCATTAGAACAAAGGAATCCTTTTCTTTCCAATAACATGTAATGATTCTTAGAATCTATTTGATATCTCTTTACCTTCCTTCATCAGGTGAAATCTGGTTAAAGGAGTTACCTCATGGCAGAAAGGAAGGGGAGAGATGGCCCTGGTGGTAAACAGGAGCTTCACTGTAAGGTATCCTAGTATGATATTGTCAAAAGACAATTTGGAAAATTTTGTATTCAACTCCCCATGGTTAGAGATAAAGGAAACCTAAATCCAGAGATGTTCAGTGACTTGTGCTAAAGTGATACAGTGGATTGAAGATAAGCCAGGATCTGAGTAAGGTTCTCGTACTCTTGAAACTAATTTGATGTACAGAAGTTTCACACCCTAGACAAAGAAAGCAATGATTAATATTTCATTGGAGTAAATCAAACAGTGTTGTTCCACATTTTATTAGGATTTATTTAACGGAACTTTGAAGAAAAATTTTAGAGATGGAAGATCAAATTTTTTTTGAGAATACAGAGATCTGTTACAAAGACATATAGGGTCTGTTTGACAAATATTCTCAGTAAAGACAAGCCATCAGGCTATTTGCATATTGCATTCTCATAACATAATATAATAACTTTTGAGGTATGGCTACTAAGCTAATTAAAAGCTCTCCAATTGCTTGAAAACTATTCAAGAACTGTTTGTGAAAGACAGACACCAAGAACATAATGCAATAAAAGACAATAGAAGTGTGATCCTCCCCATGGACCAGTGGATGCAAATCCACATCATTAGACCATGTTTACTACTCCCAAATGCCAATGTGAGACAAGAAAATGAGAGATTAAAATGCCTTCTAAATAAAAAGTCTTTATTTTCTTTTTTTGTTAATCTATGGAAGAAGGAAAAACCAAGTGGTCTATTGAATAAACCCATCATTTCTGGCGTCTTCCTCCTCCTCCTCCTCAGCTGCCCCTGGCCTTCACCCGAATGCCTGGGAAATTCAGAATGCCTGAGCCCTGCATGCCTCAGAAGCAGGATGTAGGAGTGATGGGAACCATGGGGTACGGGTTTGCCCTGGGGTTCTTTCTTCCACCCTGTCCTCTTAGGGAAGGCTCTCAGAGTTCCCAGAGTGAGTATCAGTAGTTCCCAGCTGTAGGTATATTTCCAGCCTGAGGCTATTGAAGAAGGGGCTTTTTAAAAAATATATTTATTTTTCAATTACAGTTGCCATTCGATGTTATATTAGTTTTAGGTGTATAGCATAGCAGTGAGACATTTCTATAATTTATTAAATGATTCCCCATAAAGTCTAGTGCTCACCTGGCACCACACGTAGTTATTCCAATATTGATGGGGTTCCTAGAGGTGCAGGCATGTTGTCTTGTAGCCTTCTCCCAGCAGCCCCCACTCTTAGAGCCCGGCTCGCCTGTGAGAGCCCTCAAGACAGTACCGGACGCCCCGCTGCTGGGGAAGGCCATGCAGAACGAGCTTCCAGGCAGTCACGCACAGTTTGGCTTAGCTTCAACTCGGACCGCGTCCTTTGTTTCCCACCTCTCAGAGCTACTGCTGTTGTCGACCCCAAACATTTATTGGTCACATAATGTACTGGTTGCATTATTAGAAGTAGCATTACTTAGGAGTTAAGAGCACTGGCTCTGGAGCCGAGATACCCGGGTTCAAATCTGGATGCCACCACTTGAGGCTACATGATTCGAGGCAAGTTACTCAATCTCTTTGTATCCCTGTTACATCATTGGTCAGCATGGAATAATAACAACAATGGTTTGAGCGGTTATTAAATGAGAAGAGTTCTTTTATGTCAGGCCCTTTGAATAGTGCCTGGCATAAAATAATTGCTCCTCACACATTAGCAATTATTATTTTAACCCATAAGGACACTCGGCAAGTGGTAATAATGAGAAGCACACAATCCAGTCCTTGCCCTGGAGAAAGGGAACATTTTTCAGTGATGAGGTAGGAACCTGGTCCTGTGCTCTGCTCTCTAGCAAAGGATGCATCATTGTGTCTAAGGCTGTATCGCCGCCCTTTCCCCATCACTGGCATGGAGACTCCCTGTTTCCTGAGAAAAGATAAAGCCTCTAGTCCTTTTAATGTCTTCCAGATCTTAAATTAAGCCTCTGAGAAATCCTGTCTAGGTTTCATTCACTCTTAAAAAGAAAAAAAAAAAGCCCCTATTGATATATACACATTAAGTGCATGTAATTGCCTAAAGAAATACGAAGTACATGAATTCTTAAATATGCTGTTGGTAGTGAGGACTTTTTGGTGGTTGTATCCTTTGGTATCTTGGGAAAATGGAAAGGAGAGGGCACTCTGGTTTGCAGACTCTTACACCACCTGACTAATCTCATGACAGATGCTGTGGGGATTAGCAGTTGGGACATACCTTAGAATGAAACATCTGTGCTCCAGGTAAGTCCTTCTCTGACTGCATGGTGCCAGTCTTCTCTGCTTAATCCTCCTCCCAACTAGGTGACAGTCAAGGGTAGGATCAGAGGAAGGATTTGCTGCCATTGCCATCGCAGCTCCTAATTCCTCTTTGTCCAAGAGCATCACCTCTTGGTAGCTCTCACAGCCTGTGTCAATGAGCTGGGCCTCAGGTTCTGCCCACTCTTGCCCAGCACCCTCTAGAGCAGGGTTGGCACACTGGCCAATGAGCCCAATCTGACCTATCTGGGGTTTTTTATAAATAAAGCTTTATTGGAACTTAGCCACACCCATGCATTTATTGATCATCTGTGGCTGCTTTTGTGCCACACAATGATGGAGTTGAGTAGTTGTGACAGGACCTTATGGCCTATAAAACCTATGATAGGTGCTACCTGACCCTCTCTAGAAAAAGTCTGCTGACCTTAAGATTAGACTTAAGGAAGAGGGGGGAGTTCTCTTAAGGCAGTATGGGGAAGCAGAGGTCACCGTCTGGCTCTGCAGGTAGGAGAATACCAGGTAAGAAAGGATGGTCAGTGTAAGAAAGTTGCTTAGAGAACGAAGGGGCTGATGTGAGGAACTATCTGCTTACCAACTGCTGTTGCTTGAGCCATAAACACCCTCAATTTTTCATATTACATGGCTGGATGCTTTCCGGACAGCCCTTGATAATAACTCTTCTCATTTCTATTGACATTGCCTCTAATAATGTGCCATGTTTTTCTCATCACAAAAGTCATACGAAATACTCCAGTGATGGGAAATTTAATGGATTCCTTTGAAATGATCCCCTGTCTTCCCATAGCTGTGCCATATTGGCTGTTACAATTTCAAAGCCAAGCCATCCTTTGGGATGTGACCTTACATTTTTTTAGTGTGATTATGAATTGAGTGATTAGGTTTCCCTTCTCTGGCTACCAGAATCCCCCCACCCCCTGCATTCCTTGGAATGTGTTGCGTTTTTCTGGACCACCTGCTATGTGTTAAATAATCCCCAAGGGACCCACACCACACAGGTTGTCTGCCTTTCCCTTTTCTGTCATTTAAGGAGCCACAAGGAAGATGGAGTGTGAAATGCAGGCTTTTTGGCCCATAAATCTTGCTTTGCCAGGACAGCAGAAAGTTCAAGGGCCACTTGTTTTCCACGAATAACGGACTCCACCTCTGTTATGAGGGTATTGGTCTGACCTCAGCTCTGTGGCAGTTCCTTTCTGTGATTGGAGCAAACCCTTTCCTGGTTTCTGCATGGAATGCTTCCGTGCACAGTGAACCCTGTCTGGTGGCCTGAGATCCAGACCGCTTTCAACTGTCAGGCTGTTTATTCACTGTGGCTCAGGACTGTCTCCATTTAGATGGGTGCTGCTGCTAATTTGCACAGAGGCGCTCTGTGGGCGGGTGGCAGTCCCATCCCTTCCTCTCTCCGAGCTTCAGTTTCATCAGCTAGGGGAAACTGAGCTTGATGGTTCCGAAGCATCTCCCTGCTCTTTGATTGAAGGTCTTTCGAGGCAGTCTTTGTGGCAGCCAAGCAGTTCTCTTTGCGCTGTGTGGTGCCCCGCTGCCTGGAGTCCCTTTGGAGCCAGCAGGGGAAGCCCTGGGTGCCAGGAAATCCACGGGCCTGGGGAGAGGAGAGTTCCGGGGTCACTGTGAAGACAGGGCTCTGCGGACTGGAGGTAACAGAGTGGAGGCAAACACTGGCTGTGGGAGGTCAGAGGGGTGTTAGACCAAAGGCAGGTGTGACTCTGTCACCTGATTTTGCTGAGCATTAAGAACAATGGAGAGGCCGGAACCCCTCTTGCTTGTATGTGTACAAGGAGAACAGTGACGTATGCCTATGTATCAGGTATTGACATTTTTTCTTCCCAAACCATCCCTGGGGTCATGCTTGGCCTTTGACAGCAGAGACCTGGACACCAGTAGCCAGGTAGCTGGGTTGAGAAAAAGGACAATATTTTGGGAAGCCCAGTGAAGTGCCCTGTGGGGTGTGAGCACACAGTGGCGAGGCTCACTGGAGCCAAAGAACCCTCTGAGGACAGAGGCAGCAGGTCTGAGCATCACTGAGAGCTTTCAGGCTCTAACTCCAGTTCCCTCAGATTACCAGAGTACTTGGTGCATTTCCCTGAGAACGTTGTTTTTTATTCTGTTTTGCTCTTCTTTGCTGAGCGCTCAGTTCTTTGTTATGCTTTCTTATCATGGTCGTGTCATCTAATTTAGACCTCACAAGGTTAGGTGTGTCTGCATTTGGCAGAAGGGGAAACTGGGGTTCACTGAGTTAGGTAACCTGTCCAACGCCACAGAGCTAGAAAGTCTGCACCTAAAATTCAAACCCAAATGATAACTCTTAGATGTTGTGCCTCTGTGCTTCCCCACATTGCGGTGAATGTGGCTAATTGCTAGGACAATGAGTTTGCAGGGGAAGGTGGGGCTTTCTTATCTGTCCAGAGACATTGGGGGGGGGCAGAGAATTCTTTGTCATGGGTGTCTGTCCTGTGCAAGGTAGGACGTTTGGCATCATCCCTGGTTTCTACCCACTAAGTACCAGTAGCACCATCCTCCCCAACCAGTTGTGACAACCCAAACTATCTCCTGACTTCGCTAAATAACCTCTGGGAGACAAAATTGCCCCTGGTTGAGTGAGAATCACTGACATAAACTGATGTTAATTTGCCATTAAAGAAAAAGAAAACCCTTTGCATATGTAATTTCTTTTCTTTTGTGCCCAAATTCTGTTATTAAGGACTTGGGCCCTTCTCCCTGCCTGGCCCACATCTGCAACTGTGTTCACCTTGTAGGCATCTTCCCAAACTTCCCAGACACCCTCTCTTTGAGCCTGGAGCTTCCTGGGGAACTATTAAGAGCCAACCAGCTATGAAAACGACGTGCTCTTCCTTGTGCTAAGTGTTTCTGCTCAGGCAGTAAAATGCTTCAGTGGCATGAACATATGGCATCAACATGGCTGCTGAAAACCACGCTGGGCTTCTAACAAGCGTGGAGGGAAGGTGACAGGCATGTCCAAGCTCCGGAAGTTTATGGAATAGGACCTGCTCACCCCCAGGAGCAGCTGGGCTGGGGTTCCTCAGGGACCTTGACACCACCCAGGCCAAGGCTTTACAAGGAAGAGGGCTGATGTCTTTAAGCCATTGCATTTTGTCCTTACACACACACACACACACACACTCACTCATTCAACAAAACACTCTGCAGACCTTGACATCTGCCACAGATAAAGACCTAGATCAGCTGTGTGGCCCAGCGCCAGCCTGATCTCTGGCTCCAGGCGAGCATCCTGCTGAGCTGTGCCTTCTGTGAGGTAAGAGGATGTGGGCAGCTC
This sequence comes from Lyroderma lyra, assembly GCA_004026885.1. Lineage (NCBI taxonomy): Eukaryota > Metazoa > Chordata > Mammalia > Chiroptera > Megadermatidae > Lyroderma > Lyroderma lyra. The sequence goes on along the minus strand of PVJL010005205.1, from coordinate 39,749 downwards.
CGCAGTGACCCGCTGCATTCTGCACGCACAGCCTCCTGAGGGTGGAGCCCATCCTTCTGAAAGTTTGAGGTCAATAAACTGCCTTGGGTCTCGGTCACACAGCAGGTGTCTGAGGTGCTCAGCAGCTCAGTGGAATAATTCCAGGATGCAAAAAGTTAGGTCATTGGCATAGTTTACCAGAAAAGTGACTGCCTGTGAGTTTTCATAATCATGCCTGGAGCGAGATATCTCCCTCGCTAGGTGATATCTTCACAGGGAGTGATAATGGATTTTTCTAACTAGGCTTTCTGAAAGAACATCAGTTTTTGGAGCGCAGTAAAATCACCAGGAACTGTCTTCAGAAGTTCAGTTCAGAGAACTGTTCTTCATGAAAGGATTTATAAGCATATCGTGAACAATAGACAGTGTGAGATGCACTCATGCCTCCGTGCACAGGTACACATACATTCTCTTTTCCAAATGGAAAAATCATGGGGCTTAGAGCCAATGGGCCTGTTTCAAATTCCAATTTAGTCATTTTTTTGCATATAAGGCATGGATGAATTACTTAAGGTCTCTGAGCCCGTTTCCTTGTTTCTAAAACAAAGGATAGTCATACCTACTCCGCGGATTGTTGTGAAGGTTAAAGATAGTAATTTGAAGTTGCAAAGCATAGAAGGCTCTGGATAGATGGCTTCGTTGTTGTTATTATCACAATATAATCTCTTGGCCTTTTGTATTACCACAATAGCCTCTTGCAAACTGTTAAGAAAAACAGATACCAAATCTGGAATAGAGTTCATTTTGTACTCTTCAGTAATTCGGCTGTCATACCTCATACTCTGATTCACTCTTAGGACTGGATGTAGATGTTTCCCATTTCAAAACACTTTCTTTCAATTCTCATTCAACATGGAGTGATACATCATCTTTCAAGAATCGAAATTATTTTCACGTAACACCTCCGAGGCCTCTAGCTCACACCATAAGCATTTATGAAGCATCTACTATGTGACAGACACTGATCTAGGAGCTAGGGATTCAATAATGAAAAGAGAGACAAAAATCCCTGCTTGCTGCTAGTTGACGTGCCAAGGCTACTCTAGCCCCGTCTCCAGGAAGGCTGAGCGCCATTCCATGTCAGAGATAGCCCTTACGAACAGACTTTATTCCCCATCCACGCTGGTTGCTTAGGGAAGCTGGATATACTGACAAACATAAACACTGGAATGTGGCAATATGGTTGGTGTGTTGGGTAACTGACACACTAAGTAGTTGACTGTGAGACAGAAAATACAAAGTCATACCAGGTATCATGGCAATCCAAGAACAGATTTGGAATAAATTTATGGATGAATAATTCATTAAGCCTTGTTAAGGGAGGTTAACGGCACAGTGCTGGGATGTGAATGTTTGAATGAATGAACTGTTGAATGAAGGCAGTGGCTACCATGTGTAGTTGCGCAGGGTTCACGCTGCACAAGTTCAAGATGTGCCCTTCAAGTTGTGGAGCTAGTGTTCTACCTTTGTGGTCGTGTGCGGTGACTCTGCTAAGTACTTAACATACACAGTCTCCTTTCATCTTTTAGCACGTCACCATTTAAGTTGTGCTCTCCTTCTTTTGTCAGCATGGCATTTGGGACTCAGTGAAGTTGTTACCTGCCCAGGTTAACCAGGTTTGTCAGTGGAGGGTTGACTTCCGCTGCTTCAGAGGCTCTGCTTAGAGAAGAAAACACTCCCTTGAAAATTAAACTTGATGGTTTGGATCTTGGCTCTTCTTTGAATCAAATGCTTAGGTTTCTGGGATTGCAAAGGAGAAGTAAAGGTGCTGACATGTTGACTTTTCATTTATGAAGGTCTGGGCTTCAAATCACAAACACTTGCCGGGTTTTCTCCCACCTGATCACATTGTACCCTCAGCTCTTTTTCCTCAAGGGAAGCCTGGATCAGAGACCCCAGAAAAACCCACTGGTAGAGAAACTGGGCATGCCACATGGATTATTAACAAAAAATGAAAGGTAACGGCCCTGGACCAGCGGATGTGAGGGGATATTATTGCAGGAGCTGTTATTGTAGCGTATGAGCAGCTTCTTGGTGGGGTGATTACATCCAGTTCTGATGTGTTATTTGTTTTATCACTCATTTTTAATGTCTCTCCATCCTTGAGCTAGCAGCAAACTGGATAATACAGTGTCACGTTGGTGTCTTCTCAGACTCGTTGCCTGTGAAATAGCAAGTCCTTCCCCATAGGGCCTGCTGACATCTCAGTGCTTTTTGCCCTTGTATGAGCTTGGAAATCTACGGGAGTTGGGGTTGATTGATGACTCCTGATTGCTTGTGACTCGTGAAGGCCATTTACTTCTCAATCAACTCTTCAATACAACAGCTCAGCCCAGAGAGCTATAAAAGGTGAAAGAAAAATTCATGTCAGGTTAAAAAAATTGCACATAATGATGAATACAATTTTAAAGTTTCAGGAAGTGAAGGATTGTGAGTTCTACGACTTTGTGGGGACAGCAGTATAACTGCTTTGGAAACATCTTGCTTCCTAGGCTGTATACTTCTGTCTGAATTTCAGAGCCTGTAGGATATTTAGAGATAACATACTCACAGTTGTAAACAGGCTTTACATTTCTTGTTCTGTTTATCTTTCTTAAAGAAAGAAAAGGAGGAGTGAGGAAAAGGTGTATATTTCTGAGTTATACACTTGATTTCTTTAATCCAATGGTTCTCAACCTTCCTAATGCCATGACCCTTTAATCCAGTTCCTCATGTTGTGGTGACCCCCATAAAATTATTTTCGTTGCTACTTCATAACTGTAATTTTGCTACTATTATGAATCGTAATGTAAATATCTGATATGTGTTTTCCGATGGTCTTAGGCGACCCCTGTGAAAGGGTTGTTCAACCCTCAAAGGGGTCGCGACCCACAGGTTGAGAACTGCTGCCTTAATTCCTTCCAAGGATCCTGAAAGGAAGATATTATTATCTCAGTTTTATTGATGATAAAATTGAGATCTTCTAAAGTCACGTGGCCCAGGATGTGTGTTTAAGTTTTTCATCTCTGGACTGTCTGCGGCATAGCTCATGTTCTTTCTGCAGTGTTGTTTTATTTGACACTGAAGTAGAAGCCACTTTCCTTAAACAGAAAGAGGAACAATTCTGTTTAATAATAATATCCCCTACAAGTATATAAAAAAATAATCATAGGTATTTAGTGAATAATTACTCCATTAGGCATTGTGCTAGATGTCAGATGCTCACAGCACTTTATTGAGGAAGGGACTGCTTTGATCTCCCTTTGAGATGTTGAAGCCATGACTTAGATAAATGACCTCCCCAAAGTCACCCAGCCATTAGAAGTGCCTTGCCTTTGTATTCTTGTGGTTTTCTTCTCTGTTAGACTTTTTAGCTTCTACAAGGCAGGAAATGCCCTTAATTAACTTCATTCCTAGAAGCCCTGGCAAAGTGTTTTCTCATAGCAGGTGCCTTCTAGACATCTGAATGGGTGAACGTCAACTAACGCTGGAGTCTGCCTTCTTTGTTCTTTGCTTTTGGTTCCTTCACACATTCTGACCAACCTTGTTTTATCAGGCTGACAGATGGGGAAGAAGGGTGTATGAACAAACTGTCGCCTTCCTTCTATAAAGCGGGGCAACCTACGGCCATCATGTATGTGTAGTAGGAATGAAGGAATGAAGCATTTGTTTTTTTTTGGTGCCTGTATGAGAATAAGATAGGTTACGTTAACTTGACAAGTAATTCCCATGGCTTAATAGTACTGAGCAGCTACGGGGGGCAGGTGTCCCCCGTTATCGGTGGTCTAAGATTCTGCTAGCACAGGCCCCCTTCATAGTCACCGTGGCAGGGCAGATGGGTGCTGGGATTGTCTTTCATTGATTTTTGAAGAGACTCACATCAGTGAGTCACCATTCTGTTAGCTGAAATTAGGCATATGCCTTCAGACCGCAAAGAGTGTCGAGAAGAGGAATTCTCTCTTGTGCCCAGAAGGAGAGTAAGGTTAGATAAAAGTGAGCTACAGAAGACTGAACCTCAGCAGTATTGATTATTTTATTTCTACTATTGAGTCATAGAAAAGATTAAAGGTAGCAGTTACAATACCATGATATTTGAAGTTTCTATATGTTGGTTATATCAATAGCTGCATTTTGTCTAATCCAGCGTGAATATTGTAGTTCAGGAAATGGTTCTATTTTTTGATACTGTATCAAAGTATCCACTCAGGCTTAACTGGTGTTCTTATTTGTTTTTTTAATGTTGGTGTAAAAATATTTTCCAACAGATTGTTAAAATCTTTAACAAAACAATGCTAAGTGTACTTAACAGAATATAAAACTATATATGTCTGAGGGCTGTTTGGAAAAAATCCAGCCATAAATGCCTCTGTTTTTCACATTACATGACTGGATACTTTCCAGACAGCCCTCGTGTGATCTAAAATTTCTCTGTCTCTGTCTGTCTCTGTGATAATTGCTGTATATGAGGGGGAACCCCCCAAAATGGAATTTATTTATAAAAAATTGTGTATTTATTCTTACATGTTTAAACTTCAGTCACCTTCAAAGTACTCTCTGTTTGATGCAGTAACCCATTGAATCACTTGTACCACTGCCCAAAACAGTTTTTGAACTCGTTGATTTTGAAGCCTTTCAGTGCTTCTGACATTTTTTTGTTTCACCTCTTCCACATCAGCATAACATTTCCCTTTGAGGACTTTTTCACCCACAGAAACAAAAAAATAAATGTTGCTCAGAATGAGATTGGGTGAATAGGGAGGGTGGGTCATAGTGGTCATGCTGTTTTTGTTCAGAAACTGCTGAACACTCAGTGTGGTACATTGTCGTGCTGCATGTCGTTTGTGTAAGTGCCCATGATGAAATGGGCAAAGGTGTTGAAAGAATCTCCAAGAATAGTGACCTGAAGCCGAATGCAGCCTCTCACAACAGCGCCAGCTGGTGCACTGCTGCAGGTGGGTTCCTAGAACACTCACCTAGCAGGGGAAGCCTGTACTACAAGGGTCCTGCCCTCCAAAAGATAATCCTGACGTTTTTTGTGTCCCCCTCGTATGTCTCTGTCTCATTCTCTCTCTCTGCACACACACACACACACACACACACACACACACACACCCATACTGGAAATCAGTACATCAAAATACTAATAGCTATTATCTCTGAACTTAATGGTTATTTTTATTTTTTTCTCTATACTTTTCTGAATTTTATAAAACAATTTTATACTAAAAATATCCATTTTTAAAAATTAACTTGTTTTGCTTAGATATGCTATAATCAGAAAAAATAAAATTTAGATATAGTTATAAAATAGATATTTAAAAGTATTTATGTTTTTATAAGTCTGTGTCATGTCAAGAATTAAATGGCGTCGTTGTAGATTATTCTACCACTCTGCTTCTTTTTGAAGTCATTTAGAACTTGGAAACAATCTTGAGAGAAGGGTGTGGAGAGCCAGGAGGGGAGAGAGATGCCATTCAAAGATGAGGGGACAATCATTTCCATCACGAAATCCAATTTAATTAGGGTCAGCCAGTCCCGACATTACTGTCCCTTTCCACTCTTCCAGGTTAGGTAATTTGGTTTCCTCTGATGAATGTCATCTTGCAATTAAAATGCTGGTGCCAGCAAGTTTCAGCATCTCAGTGTCCATGGCCCCTAGCCGTCAGCAGCTTTGTCTTTTTAATCAAGACCTGCATGACTCTCTCCCATCAAGTATCTTTGTATTTTCCCACATCCCAATAAACTTGGATGGAGAAGAGAATATTAGTTGAATTTTAATTTAAATCCTTGCCTGTAAGGACATGTGTTACAAAACATGGCATTAGAATGGTCTATACAGTGCAAGGAGGATGCGCCTGCTGAGGTCTGATTCCCACTGACTCTCACCGCATCAGTGCTCGTGGTGGTCAGAAGGCCTGCCATCCGGAAGCAGGAGGTGAGGAGGGCGTCCCTCGGAGATGGAGAGAGAGGGGTCCATGGCTGTTGAGGGCGTACACCCTGCCGTGTGAGTCAGGAGAGGAAGGAGATCTGAGCTCCCCAGGAACGAATTATCTCGACAAGGTGCTGGGGTTGGCAGAGTGATGCGGGACTTTGGGAAGAAGCTGATCAGACGGACAGCTCAATACCTCTGATCGTAGATAATCATTCAGAATGGACTGAGCAGTTGCTGTCTGTGACCGATGACCCTAGTCCTGCTTTACTTATTCCCTTAACTGCATTGAGTTCTTCAGGCAGCAGCCATGGGGTCACCTGTGTGACCCAGGTGGATGCATGGGCTTACAGTGTAGTGTGTGTTCACCACATACAGGTATATCGATGAAGGTGAGCTCCATTCAGAACCCACAGCTTATTCACTAAACTCAGTGCCCCATGAGCCCCAAAATGCGTAGGGGCCACCCGGGGAAACAATGCAGATTCTGTCTCAGTAGGTCTGGAGTTGGGCTGGAGAATCTGCATTTCAGCAAGTTTCCAGGCAGTGCTGAGACTGCTGATGGCAGGACCACACTTGGGGGTGGAGGATTTAATCAGCAACTCTGGTCTTCATTGAGACCATCAGCCTATCAGGATATTGGCAAAGCTTGGCTTCTTGATGTGTGCCTCTATTTACATTTTAATTTATTACAGAGGATGGTTACTTTCATGTACAAATAACTCTTAAAGGGATTGATTCATGGTTGGGTTTTTATTTTATTTTTTTAAGTTGAACACCGAAGTGTTCAAATGGGCACTGTGGGTTGATTTTCTGCAGGCTTATCAGAAACATACCTCCTTACCTAAACCCTCACCCCTGATTTCTTAAACTGTGAACTTCTGGAGGACAAGGGCCAATGCTTTGTGCAGGGGTGCTTAATAAAGACTTGCTTGTCACATTTCACATTTCACATTTTTGAATGTGATCCAACTTGGTAAAATAATAAAAATAATTAAAGAGTTAAATGGGGCAAGAAAAATGGAAGCAATTCCTCTGGAACTGGGTTGCCTGTATCAGAGTTGCTTAAATCGGAGTTGAACTCCTTATAAGAGTCCCAATTAAGTGACATGTGAGCTACACATTAATGAGAGCTTTGGTCCCTGTCACTTGCCTTTTCTTCTTAGGTCTCTCTGAGGCCTTCTGCCAAGGCATGGGTTTAATTTAATCTCCTCATCTCTGCAGCAGCTGGGCTTTGGCCTTTTGAGACTCTATTCTGAATGCTGTGGAGTGCTATTGAGATGATAACTGGGGCAAATAAGAGAAGTCAAGAAAGTAGCCGTGGGAGGCTGTTGTCATGGTGGGTGTGGGTGCCAGAGGTGGCGACAAGATTGGCAGCCTGACAGATTTTTATGAGCTGGCACCGATGTGTCTGCAGGGATATCCTTCAGAAAGTAGCCCAGGGCTCACTGGGAACAACATAACCTGGGTAAGGGTCACAGATGGGACAACATTCTGTTCAGTAGCCACTGATGCAGGGAAGTTAGAAAAATGAATTCAGTTGCATAGGGGTTACTAGAGTTAATATCAGATGATTTTTTGCCATGAGCAAGCCTTAAATAACCCCCTGTCATTTAAAGGGACTCGATGGTCTGAGCCATGGATGTGGGTTTTGGCGTCGATTCGGCCCTTGAGCCTCTGGATGTTTTCACTTGGGACGTGCAGGGTAGGAGAAAGGCTTAGCATCTGTCTCCCGTCCCCTTCATGCAGGCACACAGCTGTCTTTTTTGCATCACATACTTGGTATGCATGGACATTTTTGTTTGTTTGTTTTTGAATGCTGAGAACTACAAGGCTCCCGGTAATTCTTTTTTGAATAACTTTAATTTTTCAATTACAGTTGACATACAATATTACCATTAATTTCAGATGTACAACATCGTGATTAGACATTTATCTGATTTATGAAGTGATCCTCCCGAGAAGTCTAGGACCCCTCTGACACTATACCTAGTTATTACTATATTATTGACTGTAGTCCCTAAACTGTACTTTATTTTTATAACCAGTAATTTGCACATCCTTTTTAAAAATGATAATATTTACTAATTTATACATATTTAAAATCATAGATTACTTTAGAAATACAGCTAATTTCTACTCTCAGACTTCACAAAATCATTCTATTCCAACTATTCTCAGGCTTTCACATCGGGGCTTTGTCACCCTTAGAGCCATGTTCAGTCTTGTCACTTGCAGTCCTTCATTTGAGATGTGACATTCTTTGAATCCAGCTCTGATTTTGATCACTCCCACTTGCTGGTCTGTGACCCTGAGCCAACCTGCCCGGTCAGCCACACTCCACCTTACCGGCTAAGGCAAGGGAGCTAGCAACCCCCCAGAGGCCATACCCACACCCTGGGGAGCAGGGCTGTGCTCTCACTGCCTTCACATCCCCCCCCCCCCCCCGTCCCTCCCTCTCTCTGCATTGTAGTTGGGGCGACCCCCAGCGGCTAATTTGCACATCTTAATCCCTTTCCCTTTGTCACTCATCTCCAGAACCCCTTCCCGTCTGGCAACCGTCAAAACGTTCTCCATGTCTATGTATCTGTTTCTGTTTTGTTTGTTCGTGTATTTTGTTCTTTAGAGTCCACATGTAAGTGAAATCATATGGTATTTGTCTTTCATATATCATACGTTATATACAAACATTTTCTTTATCCATTCGTCAGTTGAGTCAGTTGATGGGTACTTTAGGTTGCTTTCGTATTTTGGCTATTGTAAATAATGCTGCAGCGAACATAGGGGTGCACTTTGCTTTTCAAATTAGTATTTTGGGTTTCTTTGGATAAATAACCCAGAAGTGAAATTGCTCGATTCTTCTTTGTCCTCTTGTTAGAGCCTTTGTTTTAAAATCCATTTTGTCTAAATAAGTATTGCTACCCCAGCTTTTTTGTTTTGTTTTGTTTTCATTTTAATTTTCATGAAATATCTTTTTCATTCCTTTACTTCCAGTTCTGCGTGTGTTTTGATCTGAAGTGGGTCTCCTGTAGGCAGCATATGTAAGGGTTTGGTTTTCCTACCTTTCAGCCACTGTGTGTCTTTTGATTGGAGTATTTAATCTATTCACATTTAAACTAATTATTGATAGGTGTGTAGTCATTGCCACTTTATTATTCATAGTTTTTATTTCTTCTCCTCTTCCTTCTTCTTATCTTTTTATTTTTCTTTCTTCTCTTTTCTTCTTCAAGAAGTCCCTTTAGCGTCTCTTGTCGTACTAGTTTGGTGGTGATGAACTCTTTTAGCTTTTTTCTTGTCTTGGATGGCCCCAGGTATGTCTTATGGCCTAGGTCAGTAGGCTCTCTAACAGTTGCTACATCATATTTGTGATATATTTATAGTTTTTATTTGCAGACAGATTGCCTTTACCATGTCATCTATGGTATATTGATTAAAGCAACCACATTGCTGACATTATCTACTCATCATATGTGGATAAGATTTCCCCTCTGCCCCTTTATGAAAGTGTTTTATTTTGTTCTTCTGAATTAAGATTAATCATAGTCTTCATCTATTCAAATCAAATAATCTTTTGGTTGACCTAATTGACCTTCTTGTTCCCTAGCCAGCTAATAAGTCATTTGGTAATCATGATTTAGTTGAATTTGCTTTGCTTTCTTGATCAGATTATAATATTCAGAACCTTAGACTTTTACTTCCCTGTGACGCTTGCATCTGCAAAGCAAGGAACAGACTAATTGCATATTAAAACTACTTTGTTCTGACGTGATCTTGATTAATTTTACTGAGATTTGTTTTGACTGGATCAAGGCTATCTTGTCAACATTTCTGTACCCTATTTCTCTATGTAGAAAGCATGTGATTTATAGTACACAGCTGCTATAGGGTTGCTGATTTCAGGGAATATGTGAGATAATAATGTACTCTCCACTTTTTTGTTGTTTAAATATTTGAAATGTTGCTGCCTCAGAACTTCCACACTTGTTCATTCTGTATGGGATGTTCTTCCTCCAGTTCCCCCAATTGCCAACTCTCTAATTCTTTTGTGGTTTTACTTAAGACTTCCCTCTCAACCAGAATTCCCTTATCTAAAATTTTACCTTTCCCTTAACACTTTTATCTCCTTCTTCCCTAATTTGTTCTTTGTCTTAACTCTTATCACTGTCTAAATAACTAAATATTTTATTTATCTTATTTATTAACTGTCATTCCCACCTTCCAACCCATTAGAATGGAAGATTCATTAAGTAAAAGAAATTTGTGCCCTGTTTTATCCCTAGCACCTGGGTATAAAATAAATATTTGTTCAATTAATATAATGTGCTTCTTAGCTCAGCTCGGCACACAGTAAGTGCTTAAACATCATGTGACCCGGAGACCTCAAACTGCTTTCTCGCCACTTACTGTCTATACTCACAGCTGACTCCAATTTCATCTGTCTTTTTGGGCCTACTCAGATGTCTCTCTTTGCTAGTTGCTTTCTTCTTTAAATTCCATTTCTATAATGGCATTATCTTTTTATCTCTTCTAGCTTGTTCTCTGATTATTTCATATGAGTTGGTCCTATCCCCTCTGCACTTCTTGTTACAGAATTGGAAAACTAACTCATAGTTGTTTTCCTTTTTCCTTCAGCATAGTGCCAGGGGTATAGTGAGTGTTCATTAAATACTGTTCTGTAAGTCTACATTGGGGAAATACTGTGTGACTACAGAATTTATCTTTGACTAAGTAGAAACTATGAAACCATTAGGGTGCTCTGATATAGTGGCCTTTATTTTCTTTCCCTAGTTTTTATTATGAAAAAACTTAAATATCAGAAAAGTTGAAAGAATTTTACAATAAACACCTGTGTACCTACCAGTTAGGTTCTATCGTTAAACTTTTAGTTTAATTGTGTTATCACTTTTCTATCCATTGGTTTATCTTTCTGTCTATTGATCCCTGTTATATTTTGGTACATCTCAAAGTAAATTGCAGATATCAGTATACTTTTCTTAATTATATCAACATATATTGAACTGGAGTTCAATATTGCACCCACTATTCTGATTATTTTTCAGCATAGATTTTATTTTCTTCTTCTAGGCCTTCCTGTAAGTGGAAACATGTAGTATGCACTACTGTCTTTTGCATAAAACTCATTCATTAACCGCAGCGTTCCTGAGATTCATCTATGTTTTTATAAGCTCACTCCTTTAAATTGCTGAGTAGGATTCCATTGCAGGGATGTATCCCACTTTGTTTCTCCTTGCATCAGTTGATGGACATTATGAATAAGGCTGCTTTTCATGTACATTTGTGTAGAAAGCTATTTTTTTCACCTTCGATACATGTCTCAGATTGGCATTTCTGGGTTGTAGAGTGCACTTGCTTTTTTGTCCTCAAACACGCCAAGATTTTCCGTGTACTAGCCTCTGTACTGGCTCCTTCTTTTGTCTGGAATGCTGTTCTCTGTGTATGAAATACTTGTGTCCCTTATCATTGTGTGGCTGACTCTTTTGTGTCACTCAGATCATAGCCTTTCCTGACCACCCATTCTAAAGTAGTTCACAGTCCCTTAGCAGCACATGATGCTATTTTAATTATCTGCATAGCATTTCTCACCATCTGATAATTTTGTTTTACCCCATCATAATATAAGCTAGGCATAGGGTCTGTCAGCATTACTAATTCTCACACTATAATCTAACATGGTAAACAACAAGGTATTTTAAAATTGTTTTAGATTATTCTGTGGTTGAAATGGCATAGTAGACACTCAATAAACATTTGAAGATGTGAATATAGGAATTAACAAATTAAATTCTGAATTGCTAGATCCCAAACCATCTTATTCATTTTTTTAGTCTCAGTACCCAAAACTTAGCAAGAGATGACTATGTACTTTTATGAATGAACAGATGAGAACAGTTTCTTGGTAGTTAAGAAACTCTTAAGAAAATTTCACTCTGGAAAATTTCTTCTTTCTTGCCTTGTCATGTGAAGGCAGTTAATTTAATTTCTTAAACATGTTCAAAACCTGTGTGAAAATAGGTCAGAGCTAGAGATGTGAGACATCTGTCTTATGTGCCTTGATATCCATGGGGAAATTGCTGGTGGCAAACTGGAAGACGCACTTGTAAGCTGTCATGTGAACAGATTGGCTTATTAATCTGATGTTTAGTGATGCTATTATAAAATATTTTTGTATTTCTCCGAATTTAGTTTCTGGTATCATCCTAATTAAAGGGGTAAGCGTAAAAGTGGAAGCACTTACCTTACAGGGTAATTAGTACACACAGTGTGGTTAGCGATTGGATATGGTTTTCTTGTTTTGCTTATGGATAGTTATCTAGGATGCCTGCAGCAACAGCAACAGGGAATTTTTGAAGTTCAAGGGCCGGAAAAGTCAGTATTTCTATTGCTGTTAGAGTTCCTGGAGTGGTAGGGAGGGACATGAGAGAAAGAATGCCTCATGGTATCTATGTCCAGGTCCTTCCTTTGTGAATCTAGCTGACCTTGTACTATGTAGGAGCAGAGTACTGGATCTGCCCATCATGTGACTTGAAAAAGGAGTCCTTTTACCAGTACTCCATGAAAGAAATGGACAACCAATGAGGACACTGGGAGACAATCTTCCCAGTATCAGCTTTTCTTTGCATTGGCCATGGGTATGCATATGTCCTGAATTTTAAAAAACAGAGGTAGGAAAAGAGGCAAGGTAGAAGTTAGACTTGAAGTTGTACATAGTCCCCCAAACCAATATTTCACCCATCAGCCCTAGTCCTCCACCACAAACCCCAGCGAAGTACCCACTTATTTGGAGATCAAATTCAAGCCACTATCTTCCATTGTGCCTATCACTGTTAACACTTGCCTCTCCCCTCTCAATAGAAACTGGCTCATATTTATTAAAGTCTTGCTCATTGCACAAGTTGAGTTAAACCATGTCTAGTAAATTCCTTAGTTTGAGGGAAGGGTAAATTGATAACATTACGGCAATCTAGGGCAGCTTGATGAGAAATATGGGGAAGCTTATATGGGCTTCTCGTTCTGCAGTAGGTGTAACCATGAAAAAGCCAATCATTTATCAAGTTTCTTTTAATCAGGCTATTGTAATTCTAAGGAGATGCTAGCTACTCTGCAATGTAATATGTTACAAAGCAGAATTTATTCTGCAATGTGAATAAAATCCACCAGGCTCATTAAAGACCACACCTGGACTCTTCCCCACATTGTATCTTTTAGAAACTTAGACTTTGATCTATTCAGTTGTATTTTTTTTTTCCAGTTGTATTTTTAAAAAAAATTTGAGTTTAAGGGACAGTTTGAAGTTAAGAGACAGTTTGAGGATTCTGGGAAGATTCCTACTGAGCCAAGTGGCAGCTCAGATAGATTGACAAGGTGGCAGACACTGTATAATTGAGGCCACGTTTCCTGGGATTTCTGTATAAGAGATCCAGCTTAGGACTTTATTTACCTTTGGGCCCAGGCAAGTTCTAGGAAATACAGAGACTGAGAGACTAGGATCAAAGAATGGCTAGAGGTTGGCCTAGGAGATGAAAGGACCTCCTTAGGGAAGGAGTCCAAGGGTAGTCTTTAATGTGCTCAAAGGATCTTCCTGGACTTACTTTGAAAAGATATTTGCACCCCTATGTTCATTGCAGTGTTATTTACAATAGCCAAGATATGGAAGCAAGCTAAGTGCCCATCCATAGATGACTGGATAAAGAATAAGTGGTACATATGTACAATGGAATATTACTCTACCATAAAAAGAATGAAATCTTAACATTTGTGACACCATGGATGGTCCTATGGGGTATTATGCTAAGTAAAGTAAGTCAGACAGACAAAGACAAATACCATATGATCGCACTTATATGTGGAATCTAAAGAACAATATAAACAAACAAACGAAACAGAAACAGAAACAGACTCATAGACACGGAAAACAAACTGATGGTTGCCAGATGGGAGGTGGATACTAGACTTACCAGGAGGAACTTTGTAAATTACATAAATGTCTCACCACTATAGTGTATAACTGAACTAATAGAAAATATTATTTTAAAAATGTAGTAGTTCAACTGAAAGAAAAATTGCTATGAAGAACTAAAAGAGGAGTTCCCTGGTGGTGTAGTGGCTAAGGTACTGTCAACGCTGCGGCCTGGGTTCGATTCCCAGCCAGGGAACTACCTGCATACAAAAAAAAAACAAAAACCAAAAAAAAGAACTAAAAGAGTGGCTTGGGAGATGAATGTGAAGAAATATTTCAAAGCTCAGAACAAGGTTATAAAAATCTTAAAATAATGAGGGATGCTAAAAGACCCACAGGACAGACAGCCCAAGGACCCTTACATCAGCATTCCAGAAGGTTCACAGAAGAACAGACAGAGAAGAAGCAGTTATTTTAAAAAATAATAATAAAAGAAAATTTCTCTTTGAAGAAAAACTTGAATCTATAAATTGAATATCCTTATGGAGTTTTGAGCAAGGTTAATTTAAAAACAATCAAACAAACAGACACACACCCCTGGGCATATGCTTTTAAATCTCCTGAATTTCCAAAATGTGGATGAAAGTATCAAAAGCTTCATAATAGCAAGAAGTTATTGGTAAGGGGGAAAAAATCAGACATATCATCTGCAACTCCAGAAGCTAGAAAATGGGAGAAATGGCACCTATGAAAAATTTGAATTTTGATGTCTGGTGTTGAACTTTCTGAAAAGGGATTGTGCCTCATTTGAGACGACATGACTTAGAAATGCCAACTCATTTATTGCAGTGGAACCCAGAAGACTATTGGGCATTCCCACTGACACTGCAAAAGACCTGTAATCACATTTTCTCCCACAACACATGATTTTTCCCTGGCAAATTCCTTGCCATTTTCACAGAAAATAGTTATTGAAAATTGAAATATTTGAGAATGCTAGACTTAAAATAGATCTTTTGTGTCATCTAGTTCTACCTCCTATTTTATAAAGACCGAGAAACTAAGGAATATCAAGAAGTAAATTAGCCAAAACTTCATAGGTAATGAGTGTTTCGAAAAGCCGGGACAAGAACACAGATCTTGTTTCGAGTTTAGCAATCCTTCCAACCAAATTGAGACAGGAAGTTCTTCATTTGTGTTATCTACTCCATATCCTTCCAATACATTTCTTTAAGTAGGTTTGAGTGGTCTTGCAACTGAAGGACCCTAACTGATTAGAAGTCTAATTATTCTCTCAGTTTCAATAATGACATATACTCATGGGATGACTAAATTGATATTTCTAGGCATGACCTTTTCTCTGCTTTCAATATCTTAAATTTCCTAAAAAGTGTTTCTCTGTGTATGGCTTCCCCACTTTTCAAACTCAATAGGCAGCAAATTAAACTCACATTGTCATTTCCAAACATTTTCCTAATGTTCCTGTTTCTGTCACAGATATCTCTATTACTCCATAAATGCAGGCTGCTTTTTATGAAATAGCATTCTCATTATATCCTTCTCTTCCTCAAAACCTCTGTCTTTTCTATGCTGCTTTCAAGATCATGTTTGTTAACACCTCGGCCTGGCATTCAAGTCCCTGTCAGATCTGGCCACTTTTATTGTCATTAATTTAATCTTTTTACATTCATACCTATGACCATCATGAACATTCCACGTGCAATGGCTTTCCCAACGTAAAAAAATGTTCTCTATCTTACCCATAATAAAAGAACCTCAGTCTCTGTGCTTGAAATAAAAGGTATTGGCTGTGTGTTAGTTCTGCTAATATGAGAAATGGGTCCTTGAACCTTCTGTTTTCTTATCTATAAAATATTTATCTTTTCTTTCTTTTAGGCCAGCCTTTCATTTTGTTCATATATATAAAGATAAATAAGGCATAGAGAATTTTAGAGTCTTGATTAATGTCACATTGCTTCCAAGTAGCAGGGCCAGACTGAGGAAAATTACTTTTTCAGGAGTCCTCTAGCCTGTCACTGCTGGTACCCTTTAGTGTACTCGGCAGTGGGCAGGATGGGGACTGGGCAGAATCTGATCTGCAAAATTTGTTTCTGTGTTTAGGATTGCTGTAGCTGTTAGAATGTCTGAAATTTTCATTCCTGAGTTGTCTGCCCTTTCCACTGTTGGTTAACACCAGACTTTTAATGTCCTCGGAAATATTTTTTTCAGGCAAGTGAATTAGTTGGAGAGATGCAAGAATCCAGAGACTTTTATATAAAAATAGGTTACCTCAAAACCATGGTGAAGAGAGTGATTCCTAACCATACCTGAGCTAGACAATGTTTCCGGTAATAATAGTGCTAGTGTCAGCACGTCACCCTGGATCCATCCATTCCTGTATTATGATTTCCACGTGAGAGTTCTTGATGTGACTTAGTCATTGTCGTCATCAACACGTAAGTCCCCATAATTCTCGAAGCAGATGCTTTGTACATTTTGGCATATTTCAAAACTGCTGGTGCAAACTTTCCAGGCCTCCTGAAATTCACTGCTCCATTTCTGGACAGGGAGATACTTTTCCAAAAAGATGTGGTCGTTCCTTCATGATCCTCTCTAACTCAAAAACCAGAACATGCCTTCTAGAGTGTGACAAGGCAGTCCCAGGGGACTGGGGATTCCATAGTAACTATGAAACTATCAACTCTGCTCTCATACATAACCCACCAGGCAAATCTGATCGTATCACATCTGAGCTCTGCAGGCCAACAATGGCTGAGTTGACAGGTGGTGATTAAAGTGGCAGACGACATTAAAAACTCTTGACTTCTGGTTTGAAGATTTTCTTATGTGCCCATGGCTGGGTTCTCTCTCTCTCATCCTTTCTTTATTACTTTTCCCATTACACTCTGACATTATTGAGTTTCTCCTCAGGCTCTCATCTTTCTTTGCCTTCACAGAGCGTACTAATTCCTCTCCCTCCTACTTGTTGACTTTTTCATCTTCAGCCTTTCTGCCTTCCTGCCTGAGTTCATGTTATTTTTAATGGAATTTCTCCTCTGGTTCTTCTCTCTCCTCCTACTCACTGTGTTCTTCCACCATCCCTCAGCTATAAATAACCCAAGGCATCCAACCTTTTGCTCTCATGGAGGAACGAATAATTAAAATTCCAAAGGAAGACACGTGGATTAAACCAGGCACTGAATTTCTTCAAAAGAGAGCATTTCATGGTGTCCTGTTCAAATGGATGAATCACAGCCAGTTCCTTCAAGAGGGAAGAAAGCTGAGGTTTGGCTTGATCAACGACATATTAAAAAATGGAGCATGCTATTGAATGTCAGCTATTGGACAAGAATGACACTTGTCCTAGTTTCAGTAGCATGAGCTGCGGATTCCCAACCCTAATAACCTGTGACAATGATAGAATTTACTAACCAGTCATTTCTATATGTTTCCCTGTAGTATTTCTTTTATATAATCAAACATCAGAAATTTTGAGTTCCTGCTTGTTAAGTGTACCACAATGGCAGTTCGTTGGTTAGAAATAATCTGTTTAGTAAAGTGGGAGATTGAGATTCTCTTAGAGACCCTATTGCGGTGATGGACCCAGAGACTGATTAATAGTAAGCGCTCCCACTAAAGCAGTCAATGTGCTTTGTGCAGATGTCTCAGGAATGGGTGGTCCACAAAGGGGGCTAGTAGTCGCCTGATTAAGTGCTTCTCACTGGCTTCCTCATTTTACAAGTTCTTCACAGGCTTTCCAAGACTGGCTGGTTTCCTTTCAGAGTGGTCTCATTTTATGGTGTCTTCCAACTGAGACATCTTGATTATTATTTAGTGGCCAAGAAAGGGCGGGTATCACAATCCATTATGCCATCACTTATTCTGTTGCTTTGTGAATGGACTTCCTGAAAGAAAGTAAAGAAGCATTTTCCACCTGAGTGAAGTCCACAGAACCTTTACATGGGAGGCCAAAGGCCTCTACAGAACCTTGAAAGAGAAGGTATCTTTCAGAGACCCATCAGGAGGAGAGGCTTTAGTCCTGGATTTAGAAATAAACACACACACACACACACACACACACACACACACACAAACTTAAAGAACATATTGGTAATTTTACAGAAATATCTGAGACCTGCCTCAACCCATGGAAGCCACATGTGGCACTCCTCAAAACAGGAGCGCGTGCGCGTGCGCGCATGTGTGTGAGTGTATTCTGTTTTGAGAACAGATAAAATACAAAGTTCCATAAAGGAAATTACTCAGATGTAATAATGGAGGAAGAGCGGCATCACAACGCACTTAACGTTTTCATTAAATTATTGGTCAGCGCATGCATTTGGTTAAAGCCCTTCTCTTTTTAACATTAATTTGTTGCTACTTATGACAGTTTCATTAGAGAAAAGGTGTGTTTTTCATCTGTTTTATCCACTCTCCAGTGTATATGATACTTTTTATAAAGTTTCGGTCCTTTGGAAGGAGTAGGTGTTAATTAAGCTGATTAGTTGCTTTCACTTATTTAGACCTTAGAGATGGCTTTAGGGCCCAGTACCTGGGGCTCTTCCAAAGAAATAAACACACATTTGGAAGAATTTAATTAATTTCCTTTACCTGCACTTGGCTCCTTAAATAAGGGGAGAAAGACTGGGTCACAGTTTTTTGTTTGGGGAAGGGCTGCAGGTGAAAATCACACTAAATAAAAAAAAAATCACACTAACACAGGGCTCCTCAAACTTTACTGTGTGTATGAATTGCTTCCGAGTCTTGTTAGAAGTTCAGATTCTGGTTCAGCAGGTCTGAAGAGGCTGCCAGATGGTATAGCTGCTCCAAAAACCACACTCTGAGAAGCAAGGAGCTGGCATTTCCAACCCTAGTTCCACTGAGCTGGAAGCTTGGAATTATCGTTCCTTTTTCTTATGCAAGGTTATGCTTTTCAAAACAGAATCACAAAACTTACCCTACTGATATTTTGATTGGCATTGAATTGAGTCTGCATGACAGTATACCAATACACAAAATGAACATATATCTCTCCATTTATTTAGTTCTTATTTGATCTTTCTCACTATTATTTTGTAGTTTTCAGCATACAAATCTTGAACATCTCAATTCAGATTTCATCTAGTAATAGATTTAGATTTCATGTTTTGGGTCCCACTGTAAATAGTACTTTAAAAGATGTTAGTTTTTTATTCCATGGATAGTATAAAGACATGCTGTTGACTTTTGTATATTGTCTTTGTATCAGACAACTTTGCTAAGCTCACTATTAGTTCCAGTAGGTTTTTGGTAAACTTTCGGGATTTCTATGTAGATAGTCACTTGGAGGATAGAGTCAGTATTACTTCTTCCTTTCTAATCTGTATGCCTTTTATATCTTTCTTATTACATATTTGCACTAGCAAAGATTGCGAGTATGATGTTGATTGAATAGGAGTGCCTTACTGTTTTTTTTTAAGCTAGGAATATTATTTATTTGCATTAAAGCAAATCGAAGAGTGGTACCTTAAATTGAGAGCTCAATGCCTATTAATGTATCTTCCTGATTTTTTTCATAATTACTGTACTGCATAAAGAGAATCTTCTGTGTGGATTCGAAAACTTCCTGGAGCTCATTCTCTACCCAGGGTTTTTGTTTCTGTGACACTTTAGGATGTCCAAGTTTACCCGGCCATCCCCACTTCACAAAGTTATGCTAGTGATCCCTAGAACTTCAGCTCATCAGCACTGAGCCGTGCCATCTCTTGCCATTCCTGCACACAAGATGGGAGCATTTTCTGCTTGGGCAGTCCACACTGCAATAGCTCTAACTAACAGTATCTCTCTGTGACCATCTTTTGCTTTTTGAAAAGGATACTGCTGAGCATGAAACAAAAATCACAAGTTTCCTGTGTGCTTTTAAAAAGGTCCTGAACTGGGGTGGCATTTATCAATCTACTTCGCTTCACATAGCAAAGGAAACAGCAAATGTGTTTTTCCTTTAGAACTTCAGCACCACCCATGAAAGAGCAGAACTAACTTTTGCATGGACCCATTTCTTTAATACACAGTAATGCAATTGCTCATACCTCTCCAGAGCCACTGCAAAGGGACCTTTTCCAGATTTGCCATGTGATTTATCCTCCACCATCCTCCTTTCCTAGCATTATTAATGGGTATCCTGGCGAATAAATTACACTGGGGCAGAAAGAGGAAGTCATATCAATGATTATTCTAATTCATTTTTGAAGTATAAATTCCAAATCAGATACTTATTTTATTATAAGAGATCAAAGAAAGTAAGGAAGCTCAACTCTTTCCATATTTCATCCTGTACTTGCATCCTGTTGTTACAAAGTCAGGTAACATTTCTGTTACATGTTTCATTGAATATGTGTTTGAAAAGCTTTGTACAACTGTTACCGTGTTTGCTGGGGGATTGTAAAGAGAAAAAGAACTCAAAACAACATTTATTTCACACACAAAACTTATATTCTACCTCTGTTCAATAATGCCCATTTAGACTTAGACACTAAAACATTGGTTAGAACTCAGCCTTCAAACCAAGAGATTTTTAGGGAAAAAAACTACCCTAAATACTATCATAATTTAGATATTGAAATTACTCTTTCACAAAATAAAGCCTATTGACTGTGTTTTTTCTTTAAGAATCTTGAATATAGATACATTTTTATCTCTTGGAGATGTGGTCATAAATGTCTGTAGAGGCTGGTATGATAGGTAAAAAATAATAAATGAAGATTTGTGACTTTAAATGCCTCTTTGTTATGCAAAGTTGTCAGTGAAACCATGAGCATCACAATTCAAGTGAAGGGAATATGGGCTTTGACTAAAAATTTGCAATAATCCAGTATTTGCATTGTTCCCATTAGCCAATAACTATTCTGCTCCAGAATCTTTAATGGCTTCCCGGAATCTGTTTATTACATTTCAGCCTGTTTAGCCCAGGATTCTGCACGCTCCATGCTTTGTTCTGATCCTACCCACCCTGGGGTAACCCATCTTTATTCATACCAGACTGTTACCTGTTTCTAAAAATCTAAATGCAGTTTTTCTTCTTGATGCTTTTGACATGGTATTGTCGTAGGCTGGACTGGCTTTCTCTGGTTGTTGAAATTTTATTTATTTCTCAGCCACCACCACCTCAAAATTCATTGTCTTTATAATACCTTTCCTGTCTCCCTAATAAGAGCAAATACATATATTGTTAGTCTATTGTTCACAAAAATTGCTTCTCTCTCTTCTGAGCACTGATTGTATTCAGCCTGACTTATCCTTTGTTGTTGTTCTGTTTCCTTGGTAGATTACAGTTTCATGATGATAGGACTCTTGGTTTATGGGTCCCCAAACTTGTGTTGTGTTTTGTCCATTGTTAGTACCCAAAAGATTTATAGCCAAAGCCTCTGGTGATGTACCCACAGTGATTGATGAAAACTCAGTGTTTTATATTCCAGAGCAGTATTTTGTGTCTGAAACAAGCCTGAGTAATTTTTAAGGACATTTAGTTGACCTACAGTGACCCCAGTCAACTTTGAACTCCCATGTTTTAATATTGAATCTGTTCTCAATAGCCACCAAAAAAATAAAAAGCTTTTATTTCCTCTAGATGTACAGTAATGCATTCAGGTGTCCTGCTTGTCTCGTAGAGGTCATGTTCATTATCATTTGCCACCTTTTTTGGAGTGCCTGCAGCCTTTTAGGCAAGGGGGCTCTGAATGTACTTTTGCATGTTGTACACTTTAAATATACACATTTTTTATTTGTCAAGAATACCTCAGTAAAGCTGGAGAAAAACCCCACTGTTTTACAATGTGAAGAAAGTACATTACTTTGGGAAGTAAATTCAACACACTGCATTCTAGCAGAGAACATAATTATAAGCAATTTCCTAAGCGTGCGTCTCCATATATTGTAGTCAGCTATGGGTTTATGAGCAATAAAGGGAAGAGAGAAGGGAAGCACAGAGAGAAGGATAATGTAGATTCAATTTGGAGCTTCAGAGGCTTTGTATTCATAATGAAAAGTTAGTGGGCCTGGCCTAACAGTGATCCTAGCAGTTGTATGTGTCCACCTCACATAGGAAAAGCACTATGCTGACCATTGCAAAGGGATGTTGTTGTTGTCAAACTTTTTTTTTTAATTTGTGGACTTATTTCTAGGAAGTATCATATATTTGGTGAACTGTGTTTATTGGTAAAGAATAAGTTTGTGTGAAATTTGGATTATTCTGGCAAGCCTGGAAAAGATAAAATAAAGGCAGTGCTTCCCACTTTTGTGAATGAAACCCCCATTTTTATAGTTGTGCAAAGACGACGACTCAGAGTCATCTTTGACACCCCCGAAGTCGATCCATCATCTAGACTTGTCCCTGTTCCCATATTAGTATCTGTAAACCGGGTTCCTCTCTGTGCAGCTGTTGGCCTCCTCCAAGCGCGTACCGCCCCCCCTGTGGCCTGTGAGAGGAGCCTTCTTTCTGGCCCTCATCTAATCTGGCAGTAAGTGACCATTTTAAAAATGCAATTTGATTATGCCACACCCTTTGCTTAAAACCTTTCAGTCTTTCCACTGCTCCTAAGATACAGGCCAGAATCCGTAATGTGGCTCACAAGGCTGTGCTTTCTCTGACCCCCGCTTGGATTAGCAAACTCATTGTGTACCACTTAACTGCCCCACTCTCTCTACAACCACACCGGCCACCCGTCAGCAACTCAGTTTCACCCTGCTCTTACAGTACTTACATCAGCTGGGATGAGTAAATATGTGTGCATGTTCTGGTCAAATATCTATAAACACTGGGGGAGGGGGAAGGGACACCTGCTTGGAGCGCTTGGCAGAGACTCACTGACAGATTTTTAATCAGCGAATGAATTTGTTATACTAATTGTTTGACCTCAGTAGACTGTGACTTCTTCAAGGGCCACATATGCCTAAGGCTTATTCATGGACCTAATGTTCAATACCTACTGGGCCCAGCCCTGTGCCTGGCACATTCTAGGCACTGGGTAAACATTTATAGCAAGTTGACTTGGAGGTCGCCCCTGACTCTAGTTAGAGCTTTGGATTCAAAGTTTGATCAGACCACAACATTGTTGGGAACTTGGTAGAGATCCAGAATCTCAGAACTCACCCAGACCTACTAAATCAGAGTCTACATTTACCCACCTTTTACCTCTGTTTTATTGTTGAGGTATGCATAAAACCCTTGTGCAGGTTTCCTTTTGATCCTGTGGTGATAAGAAACAGTGCTATTGTAGCCATTCAGCTTATATGATAAAGCATAGATTTGTCTACAGACAGTCTGATTTAATAAAAAGACCACAGGGTTAGGAGATTTTTGTGGAATCTTGACTCAGTCATTTACCATCTGTGTGGCCTATGAAAGGAGCAAATCTCCCCAAGTCTCCACTGAAAGGGAAAGATTACCTGCCTAGCTAATCAGTTGTGGTGAGGAGCAAATGAATAGTGCTTTGTAAAGGAGTTGTCTCAGATGCTGAGGCCTGAGTAGTCAAGTCTTCCATCAGCCACCAGAGTTAGGTGCTTCTGATGGCTTTTGGCAGGATGCCTGAATCCCCTGTAGGACTTGGTGATTACCTCAGGCTTCTCCTGTATCCACAGCACTGCAGTAATTTGTGGCCCGACGACGCAGTGACTCTCGTGAGGCACTTTAGGCACATTGACTAAATCAGCGGGCTCCAAGGATGCAGTGCAGCTCTTGTTCTCGGTGGAGGCTGTAGCTGCAACTGCTTTGCTCAGTTTCCTCCTGGAAAACAGTGTTGATAGCAGTATATCTGATGACCTGGAATATTTCCTTGGCTTCTCAGACACGAAGGAGAAGGAATCCAGGGCAAATGCCTGTCTAACTTCCTTCTTTCTTGTTCTCAAATGCAAGGAATGGTCATGTCAGGTTTGGGGAGCTGGAAGGTGTCTTTGCCCTCAGCATGCCTACCACTTTGTGAATTAAGTTTTACTCATCCATAAGGTATTGAATTCCTAAACAAATTAGAACTGTGTAAATATTTAGATGGAATACTAGAATTTCAAGACTTCACTGTGTGTTTTGAACTTTAAAGAGCTCTTTTTCCATAAATTGGTTATCCAGTGTAAGTCTTTTCTTGCAGCTCCACATAGGAGTAAGTAGTTCACGATATGTGAATGTTTTGAAGATGCGATGTGGCATTCTAGCAATGAAACAGTCTTGGTGTGATGTAAATGTAAATTAGTCTCTTCAGGCTCTGTGTTTTAAATTGCATTGTAAAATTACATATATTTTAAGGATGGACCTACTTACTGTTAGGGAAAAACTACTGTATCTTTATTTAATATAAGTTTAGACAAATATGGAATTAATTAGACAGTTAATTCCCTAGACCCTAAGCTCAAATACTTGAAAACTTAAGATATTCTAGTTTAGTGGTTTTTAATCAGAAAATCTAATGCTGACCAAAAGTTTTATTTAATAGTAGTGTTTACAGTATTTTCTCATTTCAATTTTTAGAAAAGATTTTGGTGAAATGATTTGGAATATAAAAATGATGGGACAATTAAAGATATTAGGAAATTATTGTCTCTTTTTTTAAAGAAGATTTTGTTTGCTCAAATCAGCTATCTGTAACTTCACCATAAGCATAAATTTCAGAGCATTCATAAAACTAACATGGGCAGAATATTTTCTATATAGTTTCATATAATATATGAGTACATATAAAATATGTGTATATAGTAGTTTCATTGTAAGCCAGTTTGAAGTTTACTGAATATACATATATATGCTTATATATGTGAAAGTAAATCTTGGTCTTTACTCTTTTTTTCATCAATATGATTTTTTATATGCAAACAAACAAAAAACTCATGCAAGTTAATACCAATAATGTGCCAACAATGATCCCAGCAATGAAGAACACAAATGAAGTTGATCTTATGATCTTCCTTTAATCATAAACTCTAATCATAAGGACAAAAGAAGTTGTTAATAATAATTCAACCTATAATAATTGTATTTGAGAAACCAATTACTCCTTTCATGTGACTTTAGTTTCTAAATCTAACACATGGTTTTTTTCAAGTTGAAGGATCTCCATATGTTTGCATCCAATGCATAGAAGGTGAGTAATGACTAACTGCAGATTGATTGGATCCTTATGAATTCTGGTGTTTTCATTAACTTATCTCTGTGACAATTTATTTGTATCTTTGCAAGTGTTTTTACTAAATTACATTATATATGTAAGACTTTTCAGTAGTTTAAAATGGCCCATCTGTTAAGAGACCTGAATGGATAAGTCTTAGTGGTAAGAGAATTTATCTCATAGATTGCATTGGTAAATGAAGGTTAAAGGTATAGGTGTAGCAAGTTTTCAGAGCTTTCAGTGATCAGACAATGGCCATTTTAAAGAACCGTCTACAGGAGATGCCCCAAACTAAATAGCATAGCAGTGATTTCTATGTGTGTGGGTGGTGGGGGGTGGTCGGGGTGCGAGTGTGGTGGGTTGAGGGGATAGGTAGGTTCTTCTTGGGGTGATTTATTATGAAACATGAATTCACTAGAATTTCAGCATAGAATGCCACTTTGGTTGCAGGTCCTTTCCTTAAGCTGATTTTCACAACTGTGAAAGAAGAAGTCATGATGGATAATTATTACTGTATATGCTTTGTTACTATAATCAGCCTGCGTGGTAAAGATTTCTTCCTGGTGGCTTGGTCTACTTCTTAAACAATGAAGTGAAATTTTGGAAAAGTGGCCCTTTTCATCCATTCTCTGCTCCTGTCAAGTCCTTGTAATATAACGTAATAGGAGACTGGTCTTTGTGCGCCTCTCTCTGGGTCCCTTCACTTCACCCCTTGAACTCCAGGATTATTGAATCTTGATGCCAGCACAATTAGTTCATATTTATTTACTGCTTTACAAAGACTTTTGGGAAAATAAATGAAGCAAGTTTTACCTCAAGTGGGTTTGTCCAGATTAGTAATGTTTTTCATTTATCATCTATTAAATGTTGAGTGTTGGATACTTATTCCTTTCAGATACGTAGAAGCCAGTTGCCAAATCCTTCCCCATCTAACATTACACAACCAGGTCATTTCCTTTGGCTCTAACTCAGAAGTAATTTCCTTGATCATTTGTATGTTTTCCCCCCTCCCCCAGCTTCCCTTAATTACTTTTCCTCTTGGGTATTGTGCAGCCTGATGCTCGACATAATTTTCTGATGTTCATCTCAGGAGACAACTTCTTTGGGAGGCCGTTTTTCCTTTTTTGACTTCTACTTTTTCTCCTGTACTCTCTTTTGAAAGAACAGACAAAAATCGGCTTTCTTTTTCAGAGTCTCAGACCAAAATTGCTACACACAGTCTTATCTTAGATGGAAACACAGCCTAGGTGAGCTTTATCAGAGTTTTCTGTTGTCGTTACAGAGTTTTCATTTGTGTGCTTGTTTTTACATGAATTGACCATTTTTTAGATTGGAAAAGTAAACCATAGTTATAGTATATTGAAAAAATTAAGCTCTATAGAAGTAAATCGCCCTCCCAATCCAGATTCCTGACTCCATCTTTCTTCCCCGGATGCTAAGGCTGAAGTGATAGATAATGCTGATTTGAGCAAATAAAACCTTCTCAAAGGAGAAAAAGATGAGACAATATTTTCTAATACCTTTAATTGTCTCATCATTTTTATTTTCTAAATTAAGTAATTTGTGGCCTGAAGATGCAGTGGCTCTTGTGAGGCACATTAGGCACATTGACGTAAATCAGCGGGCTCCAAGGATGCAGTGCGGCTCTTGTTCTCGGTGGAGACTGTAGCTGCAACTGCTTTGCTCGGATTCCTCCTGGAAAACAGTGTTGGTAGCAGCATATCTGACGACCTGGAATATTTCCTTGGCTCCTCAGGCACAAAGGAAAAGAATCCCGGGCAAATGCCTGCGTGACATCCTTCTTTCTTGTTCTCAAGTGCAAGAAATGGTTATGTCAGATTGGTGAAGTGGAAGGTGTCTTTGCCCTCAGCATGCCTACCACTTTATGAATTGTTAGCATTTGAAGAATTAAGTTCTACTCATCCATAAATATTGGTTTTGACTTCCTGAACAAACCATAAGTAGGTAAATATTTAGATGGAAGACTTTATAATTCCAAGACTTTGCTGCATATTTTGAACTTTAACGAGGTTTTCTGCTATAAATTGGAATATTTATATATTCCGAAGATTGAATGTTATATTGGAGAGGGGACGAAAAGAGAGGAATGAAAGAGCATTTGTTTTCTAAAGAAAAGACTAATAGTGATAATTTACTAAGGTTATTTTTTTTTATCTAACAGTATATCTTTAGAAGTCTTTTTATATCAACATTCACAAGTCTACTTCATTTTTTTTGGTCACAGCTGCATTGCATGGGTAAGTTATAATCTATTTTATTTGCCCCTCATCAGTGGACATTTCAGTTCTTTCATTCATTTATTCATTCATTCATTTCAGCTATTACAAGTTATGCTATAATGATTGTACTTATTTGTGTGCCATTTTCTTGTAACTTGGTACATATTTGTTGGATAAATTTATGCATGCTAGACATAAACGTCTATACATGCAGATACATGTTTATAATTACTTGCATACACAAATGGAAATGCAGAGAACATGCACTCTGATTTTCTTACTTTACAAAATACCTTAGGATAGTGACAGATGCACAGCCACTTCATTATTATCAGGGTCACCTTGCATTTCTCCCCATAGATGTAGATGTTAGGGTAATTATTTCCTCAGGGTACGAATTCAGAGCTTGCAGAAGCAGCATGAGTAGTAGGTTTCCCTGGGTACGAGGCGATGGGTCTGAAGAGGTTAGAGGCAGCAGCAACCAGATTTGTCATAGCTCAGAAGCCTTGGCTGGTTAGCTGTGTGAGAGACCAGGAAGTAACTGAATCCAATTCCTCATTCCCAAAGCAGAGGGACTGGACATCTAGGGAAAACCAGTTTCATGCCTGAGTCACTTACTCAAGAAAGAGGCAGAGCCTCCCAGTTGCCCCTCAGGTCTTGGGAACCTGCAGTACAGCATGGAAACCTATATTTTTGTCTCTGGATTTTCTGTGGGCTGACTCTTCTGCTGTTTATTATTTTTCCTCATGACCTAGACTTGGATCTCTTGACTTGTAGATTCAGAATTGAAAGGGCTATTGAAACACCATCTCATTTAATCTCCAGAACTTAGTTAAAATTTGACAGGCAGTTAGTTCTGTCTTGTAGGAGAGTTTTACAAACTTCTCTGAGGCTGCAGTCTCAATTTGATGGTAGTTTCCAAAGCACTGCTGAAAATAAATGATACAACTTTTGGGGAAAACATGATGGTTCTCTATCTTTATCTCTCTTTTTAAACAGGCTAATGGGACAGGGGAAACTGGGCAGACAGGCCTGGCCCTGTTGACTTAGCATGGGGGACAGGTTGAGCAAGCAAGCAGAAACTTTTCTGCCAGTGGTAACCTTAATGAATTAGATCACATGTGAGTCGGCCCTTCTCTTGTTACAGGCAGGGAAGACAAGATGTTTCTTGGTGACCCTTCTTAGGTGAATCCGCTTTAAGACTTACAGGTTATGTCGGAATCATGAGCTGAGAATGCCATGGTGAAAAGATGTTGGAAAGTCAATATATAGGTGGATGTGTGTGTCAGGTGTGTGTGAATGTGCACATTATGTATGTATATGCATGTGCATTTACTTACTCTCTGTGGGTATGAACACACATGTACAAATATGAGGACTGTCCAAAAAAATCCAGCTGTAAATGCCTCTGTTTTTCATATTACGTGGCTGGGTACTTTCCACAGCTCTTGTATGTATATAAATGTGGGCATATACACACATAAATATGAAAATACATATTGACACACAATAGAATGTACAACATACAGCTGTGAAGGGAAGCAGAAGATAGGATCTCTTCTTAAACTTCTTCCAGGGAGAAAAAAATAAGAAACTGTATTGAGAAGACCTGAGAACAGAAAGTTCTGACAAAAGCAAGAATGTTTTCCTTTCTAAAGTGAAAAAATCTCCCATAGGACACATTCCCTCCAAATATCCTCTTTCTACCACAGACAGAATTTTAATGACAGCCCTTTTCCTGTCTGTTTACACGGGGGCATCACCACTGACTCTGGTTGCCATGGTGATTTAAAGCAAATGGTCTGGCCCTGTGTTTGGGTAAAGAGCCCAAGGATGCACCTTTGGTGGCTTGGCACCTCGCTAATCTGTGCTGAATTCTTAGGGCAAAAAAATCAATGCTATACTTCATGAACGAATTTCTTTTGACAAGGTAAGTGCTTTTGCTGTCTGTTAAATAGATATACAGATTAAATTGACCTTAGAGATAACATTCACTCTCATTTTTCCACTGTTATAACTATTCAAGTCATTCCTTCCATGTTTCTTTGGAATAGATTCCCATGTGGGGAGGATTCTTTCAATATAATGGGTTGAAAGCATTGACTCTGGAATCAAATTGCCTGGGTTTGAATCCCAGCTCTGCCACTTACTGGGAGACCCTGAGAAAATTACTTAAACTTTTTGATCTCCAGCTTCCTTGTCTGCCATTAAGAGATGATAATAGTCTCTATCATTTAGACTTGCACTGAAGAATGAATGAATTAATATATGTAAAGTACTTAGAATCATGCCTGATTCATCGTAGGAACTACATACATGTCAGATATCATCATCATCATCATTACTTACTTCTCTTATTATCATTTTTTTGAATTCTTGGCAGGGAAAAAATTGACTTTTTTTTAATCCTGTGCTTAGATGAGCTCTGGCGAGAAGAAAAATAATAAAGTCCATAGAACCGAGTCTGGTTAGAACTTGAAATCACAGGGATTCTTTCAAGATTACCTAAAAATCTCCTTGAGCACATCTAAGAATCTCCAGCTTTTCTTTTCTTTTCTTAAGGTCATGTTTTGGTAGCTTTTAAGGTAGCTATGATACTACTAAACAGGTATATGAAATGGCTCTTCTCCAAGTCACTCAGTGACACTGTTAACATCCAGGTGGAGTTTTAGAGCCAAGAGGTAAATTAGGGAGTGTGTATATATGTGAAGGGGAAGAAGGTGGGACTCACCTGTTGAGTTGTAGACCTTTGTTATGCTTTAATTCCCTTTTTAAAAAGGTATACAAGAACGCTGAGAATTCAGGGAAGATTAAGAGTGAAACTCACTCTATTAGTGCTTTGTTACGAGGCTTTCTTTGAAACCTGTGATCGTAGAATGGCAGATCTGGGATGAGTCTGTTGGGAAGATCTGGCCCAAACCTCCCATTTCTGGAGGAGGAAACAGAACCCTAGAAACATGAGTAGCTTGCCCAAAGTAACCTGGGGATGGAGGGACAAAGGCAGGATCAGAACTCAGGTTACCTCTGGCCTAGTCCAGAGCTACCCAGTAGTAAAAGTAAAACTCTTCATGGTTTGAGTCTTCTGTACATTTGGCCTCTTTCCCATTGCCATCCTTTTCTAGGTCCTGGCCTGGAGGTATAGAAATGTCATCTTGGCCCTCTGACACTGTGAGAGGATTATTCTTAGAAGTGAGAGCATCCTTTGTTCCATGACAGCAACAGCTTCCTATGGGGTGCGGTGTTTCTCCTGGGGAATTCCAATAGGAAAAACCAGCATTCTAGGTGCCCTGTAATGACATCTGTTTATTTAAAAGAGAATCAAAGGTCATTGAGGATTGGTGTTTGTTTTAGTTCTTTCTTCTTCCTTTACCTTAAACAAAGAAACTGATTTTCAATGCTATGATGAGGCTTGCAGTTGGCCAACCTGAACTTGGAGAATTCACCAGGCAGAGAGTTATACAGACTTTTTTTTTGTTATAGTGGAGTGAATACTTGTTGACAGCAGTAAGATCTTTGTGTGCCAAGGGAGTGTTGATGTATATAACCCTTCATCTTTTCATGGCTTCAAAGACTCTGAGAATATTTACTGTCCTCTGAAAGTCTGAGCATTTCTTTTTGTTTTGTACTTTCTTTTTTTTTCCTCTTTAGGAGAGGAAGGTAAGTTTCATTAATCCCAATTCTGACCTTTGTCATGCGCATCTTCTTCTGTTAAGTATGTATTTTTTGCCATTCTCTCATCCATTCCTTTGTCTATCTATTCATTCCACACAAACATTACATATCTACCAACTGCCAGGCACAGGGCTACACGAAGTGGGCACAAAGGCAAATAATGCCCATCCTGGACCACGAGGGGTTCACAGGTTAGTTGAAGAGAGGTAAGTAAGTGGTTTCATTGTGTGCTCAGCAGATAGTGCTTCATGAATATTTGACTGATTCATGTGAATCAGTCAAACTGAAATTTGGGGATTACTTAGTAAAATATTTCAGATCTGTAGTCTAACTGAGGAAATATTTCATATCTTCTAGTTCATGTGAGGAAATATTTCAAATCTTCTAGTCTTGATAATCAGCTATTCGTTGTGGTTTTTGTTGTTGTTGCTTTTTGACATAGGGTCAATTGGAGAAGTAAATTCAATAGTAATTTCCTCAGTGATTTCTCATTAAAAATATTTTAATGTTAAAAGAAAAAACTAATCTAAGAATATACTTTAACTCAACACTAAATCAGAGAGGCCTCAAATAGATTTCATTTTATTTTTATTGATCTTGAAGCTGCTATCACTCCTAGGCTTGAAGGGCCAGGAGTGAGAGGGGTTATTGGAATTAGAAAAAATATCTATCATTCTAGAGGAAGGTGCTAGACAGGAGCTGTGATCTCAGCTCATCTAGAGGAACATGACCAACCACAATGCTCCAGAAGGGAGGAAGCTGGGGAATAATGCTCCCCTTTCACTCTCCTCTTGCCTTTACTCCCTTGCCAGTACTTCCCATTGACTGCATCCAAGGATAAACCAGAGGGCAAGAGAGTCACTGATGTAGCCCATACACGTCAGACTTCTGTTAATATAACAAGGGAGTAAAGGATGGAGAGTGCATTGGGGGTGAAAGGAGGTATAGGGGAGTAAGGAAATATCCAGCACAGTGGGGTTTTTATAAATAAATCCAGGTAACCCTCTGGGGCTAAAGGGAAGGTGTTTAAACTTGTAAGGGAATTACTGTTTGCTCATCAAAGCTTAATGTAGTGACTGGGGTTTTAGGATCCAATGATAACTTCAGGAATCAGAGAATCAGTCAAGAAGTTGTTATTTTATGGTATAACAAAGATAATTACAAACATTTTGATAATCTTTCCATTGAGACATAGAATCTGATTCCCCTCTATATAAGCTAATTGAATATAGCTTAATTGGTCTTTTTTGACCAATAAATTTCAGCATAAGTGCTATTCTGGTACTTCCAAGGCTAGGTCCTAAGAAGCCTTGCAGATTCTGCCCTGGAACACTCTTTCTGGGAATCTGCATCTACCATGTAAGAAACCCAGCTACCATTAGACTATGATGTTGGATAGGCACTTCAGTTAACAGACCTAAATGAGCCCCTGCTTTCCAGCTATTCCCACCAAGGTGCCAGTCATGTGAGTGACACCACTTTAGACTCTCTTGACCAGACTAGCCACCAGATAAATACCACTTAATGGCCTAATCTGTGCTACATGGAACAGAAGACTCACCCAGCAGAGCCCTTCCCAAAATGTTGACTTAAAAACCATAAGATACAATCAAATTGTTGTTGTTTTAACCCACTAAGTTTTGGGATAGTTTGTTAAACAGCAGTAGAAAATTGGGAAATGCTCTTACTCTCTCAAATTGGTGATTTCCATTCATGCTATATTCATATTAATAATGGAATATAACACCTAACTTCCATCAACTCTATGCACATATATACCAACATATACAACTTTAACCTTACATTTCTGTAATATGTGATCTAGCCAGATAATTGACTCTCATATGAAGCTGTTGAATTCTGGGTGGATTTTGATTTCTGTAAATGCAGAAAGCAATAAAGAGCAGTATCACTAGATAATCTAGAAAATACAGCATAGGGAAAGATGCTTACCCTCATAGCCTCAAATTTTTTTCAAATGAAAGTTTAATTTTAAGAAACCATAATAAACTATATGTTCCCTGCCCAGGTATTCCATCAAGAAAACAAATATTTTATTTATATCAGAGTAAACTTTCTGATTAGACTAATTTCTAAGGACAAAATGCAACAGAAAATGTGCAGCTAATAAGAGTTAACCGGGAAAAAGAACTAGCTTTAATTAAGCACAGATTTGGTCAGAATATACTGGATTATGCCAGTGTAACAAGGCACAAATATCAGTGACTTACTATAAGAAACATTTATTTCTTGCTATATAGGTCCAGCTTGGGTTAGTGTGTGTCTCCATTCACTGATGGACTCAGAGACATGTGATAACTGAGGCATTCCCCTCAATGTGTGTTGCACCATCTCTAGAGCATTCAAAAAGGGAAATGGCAACTCACATACTGATTCTTAAAACCTCATTCAGAGTGAAACAGAGAGCTTCCATTTTCATTTCACTGGCCAAAGGAAGTCATATGACCATGCTCAATTTGAAGAGGGTGGGAACTTTGCCTGGAAGAAGAACTAGAAACCCTTGGTGAGCAGCACTAGTTATGACCACAAGTATCTACTATGGAGCAGGCATTTACTACACGTGTTTCACTGAATTCTAACTATAATTCATTTTACAGGTAGAAAATAGGCCTAATAAGGTCAAACAACTTGAGCATGGCCATAGCTAATAATTGGAGAAGAGAGCCTGCAACCCAGGTGCTTAAGTCTGATTCTAAAGGTCCCCCCATTTTTTTTTTGACATGATTCTTGGCAAGCATATTCATTTCATAGTGTTTAGAAACTCAAAGGGGCAAAGAGACCTGAGGAGAATTTAATAACTGTATTTGTATGTTGGTGTCACTTTCATGTTGATAAGACACTTTGCTCCCCTCTGAAGTGCACTGAGATGATTGTAAGTTGTAGAATCTTCCGTATGTTCAGAGCACTGTTGTTGGCCTGGGAGGAGAAAGAAAAAATCAGAACACAGTCACCAGTATTTTTGAAGAGATTATTATACTCTAGGAAAAAAGAATCTTTTAAAAAAGACTTATAGATGCTTGAAGAGTCCACTTGTACATTAATACATGCTATAGCTCTTGGAGTTTGAAAAAGTGTTTTATAAAAAAATAAAGATTCCTTTTACAGTGGTACCTCAGTCCTCATTAGTTGATTCTGGGAAGTGTGATGAGTACCAAAAACAAGGAGCATCAAACAAATTTTCCCCCGAAAGAAATACTGTAAATAAATTTAATGTGTTCCCAAACCAAAAATACACAAAATGACCACAGAAGCTAAGGGAAGACTGCAAGAGGATGTGCACAGGGCAAGAGCCACCACGTGACAAATGGGTGACACCTTGTTTCAGCTGGAAAGGGACGCTAGTCACAGTTCTAGCTTGCACATTGAGTACCAAACAAACGATGAATATCGGGACAAAATTTTTGCATAAAAATGTGTCAGGTACCAAATTCAAGGAGTTTCAAAGCAGTCAAGTACCAAGGTATGACTCTAAATGCAAATAGCAAAGTCTTGGAACTTTTCCAGATGTAAATATGTATTGTTTCAAGTAGAGTTTAGAATAAGGGTTCTTAAAATTTTTGCATTAGGAACTCTTGAGAATCTGCCGAGAACTAGTCTCTCTCCTAGACAAATGTATTTATTTATTTATTTATTTATTTATTTTTGACAAATGTATTTATACATTGGTAAACTATTTAGTTTCAGTGGCTCCACCGATTTCATTCTCCATTAGAAGCTCATCCATTTGCTTAGGACTCCATGATTTACATAAAATATTCAATTATAAATGTTTAAGTTTCTAGAACAGTACCTTCCACTTTTGGGTG
This sequence comes from Lyroderma lyra, assembly GCA_004026885.1. Lineage (NCBI taxonomy): Eukaryota > Metazoa > Chordata > Mammalia > Chiroptera > Megadermatidae > Lyroderma > Lyroderma lyra. Next base: position 5,016 of record PVJL010005205.1, on the reverse strand, counting down.
CTCAATAAATATTGTTGAAGGAATGAATGGAAAGAGAAGGAAGGAATATTTGCGATATAGCTCTAATACATGTTCTTCTTGTGTGGATGTCACTCAAAAGGATAGTCTGTATTTTTCTTTGGGGCATCTGAGCACATTTTGTTGTTGTTCATAGCATGAGAACTGGACCCAGAGGAGCTGAGAGAAAATCAAGCATGAGTGAAAATAAATCCGTGGCATGACTATAACTGTTAGAGTTGGCCATTGGAGTAGCTGAAACATGTAACAAATTCAAGGGAAAGAAAAAGATGTCTCATCATCTAGCTTTGAGTGAGCACCTACTAAGCATCAAGCACTTGTTGGGTGGGCTCTGGGGAAATAGAAACTAAAGGGAAAATTTTGATCTTGAGAGACCCTTAGTCTAATAGATGAAACAAAAGGAAACAACTACCCATAATGTATTGTGAGAAAAGCCATAATGGAAGCATAAGAAATCTGCCGTGGGAGCTACTATAAGAGAAAGGTGGGGCTTGAGCAGCGAATAAGAGTGAAGGATGTTTCTGGACCCAGTTCCTAAGCATGTGTGTTGAGCTTTCTCCCACCAATAAGCAATTCTTGGACACTGGTGGAATGTCTGAGAATTCAACCCAATTCTAATACTGTCTACCCAGAGATAGCATCAGATTCCACAGGTTGAGGGCTCAGTCCATCAAGACTGGCCCCTCCCTCCACTTCAGACACCAGTCACACACCCAGGTTGTCACTTTACCTTCTGACAGGCTATAAATCAGAGGTCCCCATGAACCTCTCCTTCATTGAGTTTTTAGCAATTAATTTGCAGGAGTGGCTCACAGAACTCAGAGAAACATTTTATTTACTAGATCACCAGTTTATTATAAAAAGATTTAACTCAGGAACACCCAAATGGAAGAGATAAATTAGGCAAGGTATGGGAAAGAGACTGCGGGCTTCTATGCCCTCTCTAGGAGTGCCACACTCTCCCCTCAGATCTTTACATGTTCACCAGCCCCATTGGTTTTTTTTGTTTTTTTTTTTTTGCAGGGCGTGGGATGGGGGTGGGGGTGTGTGTTTATGGAAGCTTTGTTACATAGGCATAATTGATTAAAATGTTCACCATTGGTGAGTGAACTCAATCTCTAGCCCCTCTTCCCTCCTTGGAGGTCAGAGGTTGGGACTAAAAGTTCCAAGCCTCTAATCATGTGGGTGGCTCCACTGTCAACCACCCCAAATACTTAGGTGCTCTCCAAAAGTCACCTCATTGACAAAACAATAGATACTTTTATCACTTTCAACACTTAGGAAATTCCAAGGGTTTTTGGAGCTGTGATTCGGGTACCCCCAGGGGCCAAGGATAGTCTTTAATAAACCTCTCCCCCCAGGTTAATACTTCCTATCTTGCCTAGAATTTAAGAGGTACATTTACTGAATGAATGAATGACTAATACATGAGACAACCTAGATTTGGCAGGTTGGAATGGAAATAAATTAAGAATAAGTTAAGTTAATTAGAAGTAGAATGGTAGGATTGGTGATGTGTATGCAGTGTCTTACCTAGGTCTGGGTAGAGAAAAGGGACAAGGGAGAGAAATAAATGGAAAATTGTTTTGAGATATTTAGTTTATGTTACTCTTGCTGATGTCACCTCCATGGTCTCTACTTTTTCACTTCCTGGTTTTTCTTTAAGGCCATGTTTTGAGGATTGTAATGAGACACAATAAGCTCCCTTCAATCCTACATGTTCTGTCTTCCGTCTTCTAGACTTCGAACAAGAAGATTTGGATCTTGAAAGTCAGGGATAGACAACAGAAAAAGGATGGGAGGATACTTTTGGAAAAACATGACATATATGTTTGTAATAGAGTGATACACAGAGTGCATAATTTAATAATCATTTCCTTTTAGCAAGAAATCCTAGCTAACCATTCAAATTTTAGAAAGGCTATAATTTAGCATACTCACTGTGTATGTGGACCAACTGCATTCATTTGGCCTTGTGATAATGCATATTTGCCAAGCACTACTTTGAATGGGTCTTGGGTCAGGCAATATCACACATGTTTGCTCCTCACAGCAACACTGTGAGTTAAACAGAATCACTGCTGTTTAACCAGTGATGAAACTAAGCCTCTGAATGATTAAATTGTTATACTTGCTTAGGGTTATAGAGGAGTTACTGATACTTGATCCTTTAGGACAGCGTTGTACAACTTTTTGGTTTCCCCGGGCCACATTGGAAGAAGAATTGTCTTGGGCCACACATAAAATACACTAACACTAATAATAGCTGATGAGGTAAAAAATGGTGCAAAAAAATCTCATAATGTTTTAAGAATTTGTGTTGGGCTGCATTCAAAACTGTCCTGGGCTGCAGGTTCGACATGCCTGCTTTAGGATGTAAGGAAGCTTTAATTCTAGTATAGCACTGTGACATAGTAGGACATATTACTTGAATTTGCTATTGATTTTAAATATTCAGATGATGTATTTCCTAAAATGGTGGTGTTATTCAAAAGAAAGAAGGCTCTGTTAGGTATTCATATTCATAGTTCACTGTCATTGTAATTCAGGGCACTATATGACATTTTAATTTTGGTGGCTTTGCATGTAAGGGGTGTATCAAGGGGGAGCAAAAGGAAATCACCCTAAATTTCATCTGAGAGTGGAAAACTGTCTTTATACCCTTCCATTTCTTTTCAGAGGACCTGCTTTGGTGTTATAGGCAGTTACACACGTGAGCTAGCCTGGGTGGAGGAGAGATTTTTTTTTTAATTGGGTATTTCAGTTTCCCCCTTGTCATAGTCTGACGGTGTGGTCCTTGAATGAGAGTGTTTAGGAAGCTGGTGGCTAAGCTTTCGTGCCACCTTGAGCACTGTTGCTCAGGCATGTTGGCCTCAGTGATGGTCATCTTCTGAAAGGACTGTGTTTGAGGTTGATGTTTCTGTCATGGCTTTTGATTAAAACCACCCTGGCTTTTCATTCACCCACCCTACTGCCTAGATGTTGCAATATTTTACTGAGTCATTTCTGTAGTAGTTGTTGTTATTGATGTTTTCAGAATTGACTGGTTCCTGTGGACCTCAGGACTTGTTACCTCAACCCCTCCAATCTTCTTTGCTAACTCCTTGGCCTTTTGCTTTTGGTTACAAGACTCTTGCCTGATTCACACACAGCCTATGACCCTTGAACTTGGGCTGCAGGTGACATTTAGAGCCTTTACTGCTCTAGACACTTTGCTTGCATTTATCTCATTTTATTCATTATAAAACTTTCCAGAATTGGGAATGCAGTACTTATTATTAACCTCATTTTTTTGTATAGAAGAACTGAAGCTGAGAGAGATACATAGATGGCCAAAGGTCATATAGCTGGTAAATAGGAGAGCTGGAATTTCACTCCAGAGCTCTGATTTCAGAGAGTCTGGGATACAGCAGTGGTTCTCAAGCATCAGGTGCATCAGCATCCCCTGGAGGGCTCACTGAAACAGCTTCCTGGGCCAGAGCCCCATTTCTGAATCAGCAGGTCTGGCAAAGGGACCTGGAAATTTGCATTTCTAGCAAGTTCCCAAGTGATGCTGATGCAACTGGTCTATAGACCACACTGAGAACCACTGATGGGCTATACAAAATGGATTTCTAGTCAGTTTGCCAGGATTTAAATACTGGCTCCATTACTGTGGGCAAGAACTGGGGAAAATCACTTTGTCTCTGAGTTACTTATTGCTCATCTGTACCTGCTTCATAGAGTTGCACTGAGGATTACATGAGATAAAGCATTTCGAATGCTTAACAGAGTGGCTGGAATCTGGAAATCACTCTGTAAAGTTTCTTCTTGTTATCATTCTTACTAAATTACACTGCCAGGACTCTGCTCATATTTCTGCTCTGATACATCATAACATATTTTTGGAGTCTCATCATTTGCTTCTTGCACCCATGTTGTTTTCTGTCAAACTCTGAGGTATGCATTCCCTCCTTCTTCAACAACTGTTGTCCTTAGCTCACACCTTTCTCCCTCCAACCAGAAATATGTTTAGAAGCTTCTCCATCCATGTAGATAGGATAAAATGTCCAACCCTCTAACTTTGTAATTCCTGCACCTCAACTTTATCTGTAATTTTCTCTGCCTCATCCACTATCTAGTACAGAAGATGCAGTAGAATCATTTGATTTCAAAACTCTCTTAGAATAAGCTCCTTGAAGATGGGGGCTGTGTGCAACAAATTGATCCTCTGCAATGCCTTCTACGGTTAGCAGGACCCTAACCAATGTCTAGTGAATGAATAACTAAGTGAAGGAGTTGGAAGACTTAGGTCAAGAAGAGTTTTGCCACTGGGGCTGGATTATTTGCCAGCTATGGGTTTTGCTTGCCTCAATGAAAGGCTTACATCAGAATTTTAAAAAATTTAAAAACATGCCTTTTCTGTTACATCTGCGTATTCCTCAGATCAAATGGCTTCCTGTTCAGCAGTGTGATAACCAAAGGCTCTGTACATGCTTCTGTAGCTTACTTTACAATAGAGCCTCCTTCCTGTGCATCTGATGTTGGATAAAATGCAGGACATGCTCTTGTGCCCTGTAGAGATTTTTTTTCCTCTAAATCCCCATGACTCAATTCAAGAAACTATTCTATGTATCCCAGGATCAGGCTAACAGGCATGGAGACAGTATTATGTTTTAGAAAGCGTTGCTTTGGAGAATGCCCTAGTTGTATTCTGACAAGAGTATAGCTCTAGTGGGGACATGCTCTGACAGCAGTTACAGATGAGAGCAGTTTCTCACTGCGTTCCAGTGTGGGGTTATTGTGCACCTCAACACAGTGTAAGTCGGACATAGCATTGAACTAGGAGACAGTGCCTTGCATGCAGGATGATCTAACACCCCACCCCGGATCAGTGGCCTTAGAAAACAAGAGTGACTTTTAAAAAATATTTTACAACATGTTTTCTTTCTGGTGACAAAAAGTATCATCATGTTCATGATAAAATATATAAAATTTTAGTGAAGACATAACAGGGTT
>PVJL010005204.1:98691-112972 GCA_004026885.1 Lyroderma lyra | reverse complement strand
CCCTGGGTCCTCCCGCCCTGGTCCGGTCCTCCCACCCTGGGTCCTCCCGCCCTGGTCCGGTCCTCCCGCCCTGGGTCCTCCCACCCTGGTCCGGTCCTCCCGCCCTGGGTCCTCCCACCCTGGTCCGGTCCTCCCACCCTGGTCCAGTCCTCCCTCCCTGGTCCGGTCCTCCCACCCTGGTCCAGTCCTCCCGCCCTGGTCCGGTCCTCCTGCCCTGGGTCCTCCCGCCCTGGGTCCTCCCTCCTGGTTCGGTCCTCCCGCCCTGGTCCAGTCCTCCTGCCCTGGTCCGGTCCTCCTGCCCTGGGTCCTCCCGCCCTGGGTCCTCCCGCCCTGGTCCGGTCCTCCCACCCTGGTCCAGTCCTCCTGCCCTGGTCCGGTCCTCCTGCCCTGGGTCCTCCCGCCCTGGGTCCTCCCTCCTGGTTCGGTCCTCCCGCCCTGGTTGGGTCCCCCCGCCCTGGTCCGGTCCTCCCTCCTGGTGGGCAGGTCCTGTAGCAGGCAGCCGCTCTGAGTGTGTGATCGTGGTCCTGCAACCTTGCTGAGCTCAGTTTAATCGTGGCTGTCCAAATGACCTATTCCTGCCTCGTTTTGTCATTCTGGTCAGCAGTGTCCTGTGAGACTTGGTCTTAACTCGAGAGGTCTTGTGGCCGTGCTTTCAGTCTTGTTTCGTTGTATGTTTGTCTACGACTTGTCTGGAGAAGAGAAGCAAAAACTGTCTCTCCTCGAGCTCATGGAAGTCTGTCTTTCGACTAAGGAAGGAGTCTCTTCCATGTTTTGTTATACACAGGGACGGCCAAGTTCACAAACAGTTAATACAGCCCCTCTAACCCGACGAAACCGTTTCAGTTCTGCAGTGGTCTGCCTTTTAGTTGACTTTAAACTGTTTGAATGTCACACTCCAGGATGTATCGTCCACAAAGGAGAAAAACGAATGAATCCGATCAGACGTCCTCGAATCTATGGGAGCCCTTACGTGGATTGGTTTATAGAGACTTGAAAGCACTTATATAAATTTAAAAGAAGAGAACTCAAGAATTTCCAATGGGCAAAAGAACTTAACTGCGAACGCTTTACCTGTTTTCGTTCTCGTAAGGGCTATCTTCCCATTGGGAATGCGGCTCCGGACAGGGAAGACTCCGCGGTGAGCTGAGGGCCTGTTACTAGGTTACACGCTCGACGGGAATGCAGTTCATTGAGTGCTTTTAGCAGTGTTCAGTGTTCATTGTCACGCACCGTAAAACAGGGCCTTTCTAATCAAGGTGATTTGGAAATGAGCCCATTTTGATAATGACTTCTCCCAGATTTTAACATAGTATGAAAATAATATTAAGTGTAATAATCTAGTTTATGCTAGAAAGCTGATTGAATCAGAATTTTCTAAATTCTCTGTACCTGTCTTAAGCCAATATTGCTTTTGTACATGTTTAAAATTACAAATGTGTAACTATCTAGGTCCAATAAATTATAATAACCAGTGTCTTCACAGCAAGGGTTGGGTTTTGGAACGTCGGCCCTGCCACAAAGTGCATAAGCTACAGAGTTACGCTACCAAACCATTGATGTGAATTCTAAAATGGTGTTTTTCTGATATTTTTAATATCATCAGTGATCATATTATTTTTTAAGGGTAACTTGAATTTCATTTCTACGATCTCCAAAGGGCTTAGAAAGCTTTCGAGGTGGCAGTGACTTCTGTTTGTTTCGAATTTCTAAAGTGGAGAGGGGGATGTGTGCAGAGTCAGTCACACCACGTGGAATTGTCTCGCAGGTGTCTGCCGGTCAAGGTCAGTGGTGAAGGCCTTGCTCAGTGGCTCACTCACAATGGCACTGGACAATCAAATCACTCTGGGTTGTTTACTGACCAAACAAAGGAGCTTCCGCACACTCCAGCAGCATTTGGATTCATGTTGCAGGTGAAGGCACGAAGTTCCTATTTAACATGTAAGAACAAGGAATTCGTTGTCCAAGGTGGGCACCACCGGCCAGTGAAGTCTTCCCTCATGACTTGTCCACAGAAGGGCCTGCTGAAGGGGCATTTTGGTGTCAGTTGTGTTGTGCCCGGTCATGGCTGTGGTCAAGCATGTTGTTAATAAGGTCTGAGATGCAGCTACACAGACACTCTCTGGTTGGTTCACAGATCAGATGATTCTATTTCCAAAGGAGACTTAAGTGACTTCCACGCAATGGGATCTAGGAGAGCAGCACTGAAACCAAGGTGATGGTGTGGACCTGAAAACCCGATGGTTCTCCTACCTTGAACATTCACATCCATCATCTCAGGTAGCAGGAGTACAACTGTGAGGGAAATCTCCACTTACAGCAGCATTTACCCAGGCAATCACAAAACGGAATGGTGTGCGTCATCACCAGCGAGTCTCCACAATTAAAGCTGATGGATTTTGAGTGACCCTTGTGTCTCAGACTCTTAGTGGACGTACTTAGAGATATTCCTGACCAATGACAATAGGACAGGCTTTCACCAAATGTGTTCAGACCTGTGGACTCACCCTGCCCCACCCAGAGGGCCAGTCTCCTTTCTAGAACTCGCAGAGTCCTGAGTTTTTCCCTACAGAGAATTCTAGCTAACTTAAACCAATAAAAAGATGTATTGAAAGGACTGGGGGAGTGCGCAGAATTGAATGAGAAGCCGAAACACCAGATTCTATAAAGGGTGAGAACCAGGGCACTTCTGAGGGTCAAGGGCACGGCCAGGAGTGGGCACCCTCTGAAGGAGACACGCACAGTCCTTATGCTTTAACACCTCCTCACCTGGTTGTTTGGGGTCAGCATCAAGGTGAACCCATCTTTGGTTTTTGCAGCACCACTCCCAGCCCTCTTTTTGGAAATATTGCAGAACCCCAGCCTCACTTCCCGTGACTCTCTCTGCTTCTCTTAGCCTCCGTTTCCCCACCGGTTAAATCGGATACTTCATGGGGTTTAGAGGAAAATAGTTATGAAAAGCAAAACCCCCTATTGTGGAGTGTGTATAAACAAAGCCATTGGGGCCACATGAATGTGGATTCAAATTCCGGTTTAAGTGTATACTAGCCATGTATCTGTGCAGTTTAATACACTCCATAAAGTGGGGACAATTCCAATATTTATCTTACCGTAATTAACCTTGTATCTAGCGCGTGATCACCGTGCCATAATGTAAGCCATACAAGGGAAAGAGACAGTGGACGTGATAATGGCTTTGCGAAGCCACTACGATCCATCATGCCTTCTTGGGGGTGGGTAGCGAAACCACACCTCTTCCCACGTGTAATGAAATAGGACAGTTAGGAGAGATTTCGGTTTTCCAGGCCACTTTTCACGGACGAGGAAAGGAGCTCCCGGCCTGAACTCTGGTGCCGGCTCCTGCCGCCGAGGACTCGGCGGGGTTTTGCCGGCTCCTGCCTCACGTCTCCTCGAAGTGTTCCTGGCACGTCTTTTATAAAAGTCAGCCCCGCTTTCTTCCTGTTGCAAATTGCATGCACATTTCTGCTCCCTGCAACCAGCCTCCACGGCTCAACCGGCCTCCCCTGCCCCGTCGCCTAACGAGAACGAGTTGACGTATAATTAAGGTCATATTTTATCTGCAGAGAACGGCGGCCGGCGTGGCCGGGGCGCTGCAGCTCCGCTCAGCGTCCCTCTGGTGGGGGACCCACGGGCCGATGACCGTCACTGGTTGTTTTGGGCTGGAGACAGGGGAATGGTTGCGATGGCTGGCAGTGAACAACCAGATGCACAGCCTGTTAATAGTCCTTGTGGCAAGATTCCCTCCTCTGCTCAGATCCCCTCTTCCAGTTCAGACCTCAGTGCGAATCCCTGGCCAGGACGGTTATTCTCAGGACGGAAAAACAAGACTTTCTCCCGTTGCGCCGTAAGAGGCCCGCAGGGGGCTTTGACGGGCACCCCTTCCACCCTCGGGGATGGGGACAGCTCACTGGAGCCTGGCTGCCCTGGTTGCCCCCCAACGCTGGTCACTCACATCTCACTCCTTCTTTTCTTGGCTCGGAGCAAGGAAGTTTCCGACCCCTCCCTATTCTTTTTCATCTATCTCTTAACATAACGGGCCCTGCCGAAGCCAGGCCGTTTCCCCAGACGCCCCGGCCGTTACGGTGATGGAGGAGCTGGTTGGGAAGAGCGTGAGCGTCTCCAAACCGCTGCAGCCCGTCTCGGCTGTTGGGGGGGCACGCAGAAGGCGGGCTGACTTGGCCTGTTTGCAACGCGCACTGGCTTCCCGGGCTCAGACAGCTCTGCACGGAGAAGGGAGCAGAAGCCCCGGGAGAGAGCCCCTCTGGGAAAGGAAGTTTCTTATTAGAAGCAGAGGGGAGAGCAACCCACGGACCCAGGTCAGGCACGTTTCTGGGCTCTGAGGCTTGTGGATGGGTCAGCCGGACCAGTGTGGCGGGGAGGGACCCCGAGTTCGCCTTATCTGACCCACACCGCCGCCACAGTCAGTGGAACGACCGTCCCCAAAACCAGTGCCCCAAGAGTTGAACACGGGGGACGTTCCGTCCCTGCGTCCTCGTTACAGACAGGAACACACAAGTCCCTCACCTTCTGCCCTCCCCCCTTCCCCCGACGTCAAACCAAAATGTTTTCGATTAACATCAGGGTTTTAAATGTGAACGGCATGTCAGCAAGCCCCCTTGACAACATTATTTAGCCTGCTGACATCGGACGTTTGTAGTGACTGCACATTGTACCGGCACCTCCCCCCGAGTGGCACTGACATCCCTCTGCTCGAACAAGTTCATTTTCCCATCATGGACTGATTCATTGGGCAGAAACCGCAAGTTCACGTGCCAGTGCGTGGGCTGAACTCCATGACCCTCCGCTGCAGCACTGAAAGTATCGCATTGTGTTTTCTTGCAAACAGCACCGGGAAGCCGTTGGCTTTTCTTTAGGTAGAGTTTCATTTTTCCTCCTCGTGGCAACGTGACATTTCGTGACACTGGACAGCGGTTTGCCCCTTTTGTAACATTCTCGTGTTGGGAGTTGCCTCTCTTTGCAGCCAATATTTATTGAGCTCATTAACGTGTTGAACTGCGCCAGGCCAGCTCCATGGGCTATTTTATTTCATTTTAGAGCAACTTACTGGACGAGGTGGCAGGGCACTCACTGAACCAAAGAAGAAATGGAAATTCAGGGAGGTCAGGTCACTGTCCAACTCACAGATGAGTCCAAAAAATATTGGCTCTCCAAGGCAAAGTCCAACAAGTCACGCGCAGGCAGATCAAATGTTCTGTCTTCGCGGCTCCCTACACCAAGATCCCTCTTCGTCTCTTTTCTGGAAAAGTCTCTGAGCAGGCTGCTCAGGAGAAAGTGCCCGGAGGCTTGAGCTACCTGGACCGAATAGAGGTCACGCCGATCCTTCGGGGCTGAGACCCGGGCCCCCACACCGCGGCCTGGTGACGCGCCCTTGAGCATCTGCCTCGAGTTCAAAAGACAGAGATGGGCAAGCACGCCCAGTACTGGGGAGGATGAATGGGCTTCCCCCGGCGAACCCACCCAGCAGGCCTTCCGCGGTGCCTGGGGCCCCGCCCCGGCCAAACGCTCCTCTTTGAAGCCTGCGAACTCGTCCTCATGACTCATCCGTTTTGATTTCCGGCCAGCTTTCCACCATGGCAGTGCCTGGGGCCCAGAAGGAAAGCGCCTTCTTATTTCGGGGAGGAAGCGCCCTGGCGAGCTGTGACAGCGCCTCTCAGGAGATCCCCCTGCTGGCTTTTCAGATCCACCAGCTTGAATCCTCGGGGAGACATCCAAAAATTCTAGGCTCTTCTCCAAGTGGAAACTGAATCCCGAATCTTTGCCGCCGTGTCCACATGTGTTTCAGACCTCTCGCTGTGAACTCGGTGGTACTCCGGCGTGAAGGCCCAGGCCGAGGGTCCATCAAAGTACTCGGGGAGAATGCGAAGAGATGTCATGCTTTGTGGTTGCAGTTGCCACACAGCCCCTCCCTCCCAGATGCCCCCGTCTTTCAACAAGTCTTTGTAAAAAATAAAAAACCAAAAAAAAACTCTTCCGCAGAATCAGCAACATCAGATCACTGGTGCAGCCGCCCGGATCTGTGAAGTGACTTTAGGTCCGAGACCCAACTCAAAGTGGCTCCCAAGACAAAGAAGTGCTGACCCGGGAGGCGGGAAGGCCCAGAAGCTGTCGGCATCAGGTGAGGCTGGATCCAGGTGCCCACGGCGTCTCCTCGAGGCTCCGTTCAGCCACGTCTCTCGGCTCTGTGTTCCAAGGGTTCGGCTTCGACTTTAAGTCCCCCATGGTGGCCCCCGGTGGCTGTGGGCTCCTCACTTTCTACAGCCCCTGACACCGGAGGGGGTTGCACACCGCACTGTCCAGTAGAAGAAGGACAGGTCCTTGCTGTCGTGCTCGGGGACTGGACGGCCTCACGCCCCGGGGGCCTGCGGCCCCTGTCTCCTCTCGCCTCTGCCGTGTGGCCTGCGCTTCATGACCGTCAGCAAAGCGATTCCCGTGAGCGCAAGGAGGACGTTGCTCACTGGCTTGAGGCCATCAGGGTCCCCCTGGGCGCGGGGTGGGGCCGAGGAGGGGGAGAGGCGGCTCACGGAGGGGAGCGCAGGGCACCGTTCCCCGGGGAGAAGCAGAGGCATGCTGGGAAGGCAAGAGCCCAGAGCAGGTGTCCTCACGCTGTCACGCTCTGGGAGGAGCGTCCGAGGAGCTGGGGGAACTGCCCGAGGGGGCCGGAGCCCTTCGGTGACTTCCCACTGCTCCGGGGACAGGCAGAGCTCTTGCCCACAGCCCACGAGGATGGCCGCGTGTGACCTGCTCCCCGAGCCACCCCGCAGCCCCTCCCTGGGACCCCGCGCCCTCAGCGTCCCAGCCGCGCTGACCGACCGTCTCAGAGCCTCGGGTTTCCCGAACCCACGCCCGCCGCCGGGCCTCCCTGGGGCTGATTCCTCCGCCTCCCTCTTCCCAGCACTGACTCCTGCTCGGGTCTCAACCCCAAGGCCGCACCCCAGGGCCCCTCACAGCAGTGGCCTCCTCGGACACTGTGTCCCCAGCCCTCCCCATCTCCCACAACGCCTGTCACCTCTCTGCCCCCGACCACCACCGGTGAGTCACTTGTCGTTGCTTTGAGCAAATGCTGAGGGAGCAGCACCTCCGGCGTGTGGGGAAACAGAGCCATGAACAAGGGAGGCCTTGCTTCCGGAAGGCAGGGACTTGTCCTGTTTACCTGGGACCCGCCAGCCCGGTGCAAGGCTCCGGTGGACACGAGTGCAGCACGTCCTGTGTCCCTCTGCGTCCCGCTCTGGCCCGCCATCCCCACAGACTTCAACGAGAGGGCCCCCCGGAGAAGGAGGCATGGAAGGCCACTCTGCACCCTCCGGCTCCAGGAGCTGAGGCCTGAGCTCACGAATGTGTCGTCATGGGCTCGAGGTCACCTCACGGGGGAGCTAGGACCTGACTGGGTCTTTGTACGACACACCGTGGCCCCCGGCAGAGGTCCCTAACCCAGGCAGGGGGCTCCATGGCTGCGCCTCGGGGAGCTGGCAGACCCTCCCCATTCCTTGCAAAATGTGGGTCTGCCTGCAGAAGAGAACCCAGGTTTCATCAGATTTTCAAAGCCACCCGGGCCCCAAAACCATTACGAGTAACTGGCCTGGGGATATTTTCTTTCTTCCTTTTCCTTTTGCCTGACAAAAATGCTGACGCCCCACGGCCCCCCGCACCAAACTGCGCCCCCGGCGGGGTCCCCTCTGGGCAGGGGGCTCTCCTGCCGGGACACCACTTGGCTGACAGCCGCGGGCACTGTCTCTGGCACATTCCTGAGGAATCCGAATCCTAGAAGGAGCCGAGGGCACGACAAGGGAACTTTGCAGACAAGATAACTACAGACAGTCGCACAGTCCTCACTCCAGGCACAGGCTACTGTGGGATCTCCCCGCCGCCGGCGCGGACCGGGTGACGGGCACGCCCAGTTGGGGTTCGGGCTTTCACAGTCTCTTTGCTTGTCAAACTTAATATCAAGGAAAATAAGCTAATTTGATTTGGCAAAGGCTCACGCAATGTGGAATTGATATCTGCGGCCGAGACCTTTGATGTTTTGTATAAACAGTGTTTTCCCTGCTGTGGAGGCGCGAGTTGAATAATAAACAGCTTCCTCCCTCTCTCCTCCCCCCATCACTGGAACCTAAAAAAAGAAAAGGAAAAAAAGCAAGACGAGAAGTCTTTTCGGGGGCTCACGAAACTCGTGGAGCAACATTTGTTGGCTAATTTCTCAACCTGGCCCTGGCATTTGGGGCTGGGGGGTCGGGGGGCCTGACCTGTGCGTTGGAGGGTGTTAGCAGCATCCTGGCCTCCACCCAGTGGGTGTCAGTAGCGCGCCCCACCCCCTCCCCTTTCCCCAGCCACACCCCCTGGTGACAACCACAAATGTCTCCAGACTTTGCCAAAGGCCCCCTGGGGTGGGGGCCGGAGTGCCCCTACCGGGAACCACTTTCTGCCTGGAAGCTCGGAGTCGGCATACCGACAGCCCCTCAGAGCCCCTGGGAAAACTTTTGGGGTGTCACCTCCTGCACGCACCCCTTTGCTGCCACGGGCTCCAGGCCTGCCTGCCCACATCTGCCCGGAACGGGGGCCGCTCCCGGTTCTGTCTAGCTCCACGCTCGGGGTGCCTCCGGGCTCGTGGGGGCCCCTCTGCCTGATGGACTTCCGAAGCTCGCACACTGCACGGGCCCTGGGCACACGCGTCACGCTCCCTCCAGGCTTTTACTCGCCATGGCTTTTACTTGACTTTATGTCATTCCACAGTGTCGCCATGGTAGCAGCCAGTCCCTAACCTGCAAGAAAGGTGACACCTGGCCCCTCACCTGCTCCCTCCTGTGTGGGCTTACCCAGGCATCTCTGTGCTAACGGCCCTGGGCTCAAGGGTGGGAACCCCGGAATGAGTCACTTGTCACGTGGGTGCCTGAGGATAGGACCCGGGAATGAGTCACTTGTCACGTGGGTGCCTGAGGACAGGACTGCAGCTTGTCTGTAGGAACCGGGGCTAAAGCCAGGCACCCCGCACAGCACCTGGCTCATCAAAGAGGGAAGGAAACTTTCCATATATGAATGGCACGGTCGCTGCCATCAGGGACCCCACCATCCACGGACACGCCACGGTAATGCCCCGTGATGGCAGCTGTGAGGGAGGAAGGGCCAGAGGCTGCAGATGTCAAGGGTGTGTGACCTGACCCAGCCACGGAGGGCAAAGGTCAGAAGAGGCTTGGAGGAGCAGTGACCTGAAGGGCTGGCCCAGAACAAGGGGCAGGTACTGAGAGGGAGCTGGACCAGAGGGGAGAGCACAGCATCCGTGCTGCTGACAGCTCCCCATCCCCTGCACCCCCAGGATCTGGGGCAGCGATTGGCATGGGGTAGCTTGAGGACCCCCCCCCCCCACCCTACTTTTGAGAAAAACTGCTCTATTTGAAAGTCCTAGAATTGGGAGCCCAGCTAATGGGTAGCCAGGCAGGAGAAACGCACAGCAAGGAAAGGAGCTCACGACTGAAATGTGTCGTGGCCGATGCGGGGAGTCAAACCATCCGTGAATGACGTAGGTGCGTGCAGGCTTCGGGCCGGCGGTCCCTGGAGGGCGTTGGCTTAGTCTGGGGAGGGCGAGGCAGAAGCGGGGAGCAGCCAGCCCTTGTCGTCTGGCTCCCTCAGGCCCTCGGCCGGGGCCCAGGCTCCGCAGAGCTGCAGCAAACTCAGTCTGCCCCAGGCTGTTTAAACTGCAGCAATACTTACAGGACACCCTGCAAACTAGCGGCCCGAGGTGGTCCCCAGCTCCAGCCCTCCACCGCGGGGCTCTACTCCTTTCGACAGTGTCATGGCTTTGGTTTTCAGCAGTTACTGTCACCAAATGCAAGCTCTGTCCAGCGTGGAAATCAGGGCGACAGGAAATGCAGACGTCGGTGTCCCCTTTGCTTTCCAAGGTTTGAGCGTGCTGCCGGACCCAACAGGCACGTCCTGTGCATAACTGACTGTAGCTCTTTGAGCAAAACTCTTTCTCTTTCGATTTATGTACCGCTTTTCCCAGACAACTACCGAGTGGTTAAGACATACCGCATTCGTAGTGTGGAGCTAGCTGTTTACTGAATGGGACAGTTCCGGGGTTCCTTTTGCCGTGGACAACGTTACCGAGATGCCCGGGGTCCTGTGGCCAGAGGAAGCTCGGGAACTTTTGGCTTCCTCCGTTCTTGCAACGTCTAAATCTTTCTCATTTGGTGCTCACGCTGGCACCCTTGGCCGGTAGGACTTGCGCCCTGTTACTTCGGAGAACACAGAGCGCGCAGACCAGCGTCGCACAGCCGGTCAGTGCCAGAGGAGAATGCGAGTTTGCATCCGTCCAACAGAAGGGCTGTGTCTCCGCTCACCATGCCCAGCTCTCAGGTACTGAGGGGGTGCCACCGGCCAGGGCACCCCAAGCATTGGGCAAGCTCCGCTTCACTGTGCTGCTAACAAGGCCACATTCTTCTTTCCTCTGATGGAAACCACAGCAGCCTCTCCTCCTCTCATCTGAAATCCTTCATGTCTGGGCAGTGAGTCAGATCGTTGGCCCCACTGCTGTGACCGGGACAGCGACAGGGCCCTCAGGACGCGTGGAGCTGACTTAACCCCGTGTCCCAACACCTGCAGTGGGAGGGCCTTGGAGCTGGGAGGGTGTGCGGGCAGGGTCTGGGGCGGGGCTGCCTGGGTTCCACTTCTGGCTTTGTTACCCACGGCTGTGTGAGCCTGAGCACGCCTCAGTTTCCCAATCTGTACAATGGCGATAGTGGTGGACTCTGCCTCACTGATTTGGTCAGAGGATGGAATGAAATAACACGGGCAAAGGCCTTGACCTTGAGTGAGCCCATGGTCAGTGCTGGCTCTCATTACTGACATTGGACCCACAGTCAGCTAGACTTTTCGGAGCCCTCTCCCCTGCTCCCCCCGCCCCCTCGGCCTCAGCCTGGGCCTTTGGTCCCCTCGGCTCCCTCCTCTTCGGGATGCAACGCTGGCCCAGCAGGTGTTCTTGGGTTTGGTTTGGTTTGGTTTTGAAGTCAGGGTGAAATGGTTATATTTAACTGAGTCTAATTTATTAAGATAATTGTTGTAATGAATACTAATTATTAAGTGTTCGTGTAGTTACGTGCTTCCCTTTGCTGGTACGTGTACCTCTATTAGTCACTGTGAAACAAGACATGCGGCAAACTGTGTAATTACAGACAAAGCATTTAAGACACAAACCAATAAAAATCAAAGGTAGGAGAAGAATGCTTTGAAGAGGGCTGGGGACTGCTTGGGACTTCCTGTGTCCTGCCAAGGACCTGGGGCAGAAGGCGGGGGCTGGGCAGGATGTTGGGTGATCACCCCGAGAACTGCCTGCCAGGCCTCCCTGTCCAGAAAGAGAGGAAATGAGGTGCTGTTTATAGAGAGGACCAAGGCGTCCCGTGTCACATCTTTAAGCGGGTCTAAGGAGACGGAACACGAGGGCCCCTCCCTCGGGGAGAAGGCACGAAAGTACGGGGTGGGACGAGGCATCATGGGAAGGCAGGTTCTTGCCTTCTCCACGCTCACGGTTAGCTTGGGGAGCCCCCGGCCACTCCCCAAATCTCCATTACCAAGCACTGTGTCAGCTGGACAGAGAGGAGCCTGATCTGGACCCGGTCCCTGGGGACCCACCCCCAGCATGCCCCGAGGCTGCGCAAGGGCCTCTGGGAGGAGGAATTAGGTCACCCACCTTCCCACTCAGGGCATCAGAAAGCTATGGGCCTGGGCAATAGCTTTATCAGCTGTGCTCAGGGGCACCCAGTTCAAGCCGGGGGCCCCAGGGCATAAGGGCTCCTGTCGCACAGTCCTCTGATGCTTTTATTGTCCTGGAGCCCTCGAACACCGGCCTTGACCGTGGGGGTCAGAGTTCCCGACGCTGGCGCCCCGCAGCAGCTCTCACAGCCGTCTGTACCGCGTTTGCGCGTGGAAACTCTGGTTCATGGGTGAAGACAGCGTCCACTTTGTGGGCAAACGTGAGTGAGTGGTGGCCCACGCAGGGAACCCGAGGATGCACATTTGAGTCTGGGATTTTCTGGATGCTTCTTTTCGAAGAGGGGTGTTGTGGTGTCACTGTGGGGATGAGAGGCTGTGGCTGCCTGAGGCCACCTGACTCAGTCGAGCCAGGTCATTGGTCAGGGACCCGCCCCGAGACCAGCACCACCCAACCCCCTGCGCTGCCTTCCTTTCCCGCCTGACCCATGGCCACGTGCCCGCCACACCTGCCCTGCAGCCACTAACTGTCCTAGCTGTGTGGCTGAGAGTCCCTCCCTCCGGGAACCCCTCCATCCCCAGCAAAGTGGGACAGTCGGTCACCATGCCCCCCACCAGCTCCCCCTCCACACATATGTGCACACGACTAGCCTCGCGACACCTGGAGCTTCTGAAACAGCCTGATTTCCCACCTGAACCCTCTCTTCCTTTAAGACCTGTGGCGCCCTTTCGGGGAAGCTATAACTTGATCCCCCTCCTCCCCAGGACACCAGGGCCTTGTGAGGGGGGTCCCACTGTGCAGGGCAGATGCTGGTACGAGGAGCTGCCCTACCCCGAAATAATGAAGGGTGCGTGAGCACAAGCCACTGTCCCTCACTCCTCACTCCCATACCTCCTTCCTGGACACAAGCATCATCGACCGATGTCTCGTGTGTCCTTAGAGATGGTGCAAAGGCACGCACGCATGCACTCACACACACACACGCGCACACACAGTCATGCACATGTACACACACACGCATAGTCACGCACATGTACACACACGCATAGTCACGCACATGTACACACATAGCACACGCACACACACACACAGTCACACACATGTACACACGCGCGCACGTACACACAGTCACACACATGTACACACACGCGCACGCACACACAGTCACGCACATGTACACACACGTGCACACGCACGCACACAGTCACACACGTACACACACGTGCACGCGCACGCACGCACACAGTTGCACACATGTACACACACACGCACACACAGACAGTCACGCACAGTACACGCATGCGCACGCGCACGCACACACAGACAGTCACGCACATGTACACACATGCGCATGTGCACACACACACACAGTCATGCACATGTACACACATGCGCACGCGCACGCACACACAGACAGTCACGCACATGTACACACATGCGCACACACACGCACAGTCACGCACATGTACGCACACGCGCACGCACACAGGCACCTGGAGCATGCGTCCTTCCGATCTTGCTGGTTCTCTTTGCCGGGCGTGCGTCTTGGGCCTTGTTTGCTCTCGGAACACACAGCCCTGCGCCTTCACCTGCGATGAGTCCTGTGTCCTGAGGGGCATCCATAGGAAATCTGACCTGGTCACCTTCCCCCGGACTCACTCTCATCGGTCCTGGCTGCGGTTTGAATGAATTAGGTAAGGGGCCGTGCTGTGCCACTCGGCACCTAAAGCCTGACTCCTACCCGAGACCCGGGGCCTGTGCTTCAGGATCACCGGGGAGGCGTGCAAATGCAGGTTGCCGGCCTCAGGGGCCCGATTCGGGAGGGCCGAGGTGGGGCTCGGGAATCCGCATTTTTAACAGGGCCTCAGGGAACGCAGAGGCCGTGGGGCCAGGAGCCCCACTTTGAGAGCTGTGACAGCCGGCTGTGAGCTCCAGCAGGGAAGTGAAGGCCGTGCTTAGTCCTAAATCTTCCCCAGGGCCCGGCGCACAGTAGGCAGCAGTGAGTCAGTATTTGCTGTATGAAAAGCAAAGGCATGCACGCTTGTGCCGGCCATGACATGGCCCATCTGTCCATTCCTCCAGGCAGTCCTGCTAAAGGAAATATGAAAAGGCTTCTGATGAATCCGTCAGAGTTGGGGCCCGGTCCAGCTGGTCCCACAACTTGGCTCACCCCGTCCTCTCCCTGCTCCAGGGGCTGACCTTTGAGCCCCTCACTGCCCCACACCCTGACCACAGCTGTCAGAGATAGAAGGGGTTTCCAAAATGACCCCTTCTTTCTCCCCTGTTGTCCGGGTGAGCAAACTGGGGATCCTGAGAGGTGGAGTGGCTTGTCCAGGGTCGCAAGGCACTTTCAATGACAGAGCAGAGCTTGCCCGGCCACCCAGGGGGACGGGCAGCAGTGAGACAGCCCGTGCCACTGAGCTAAAGCTGAATGATGGTCTTTCTGTAATGAAACTTCTCACTCCTGCATGAAGTGTCATGCGGATTTGTCATCCATCCATCCATCCATCCATCGTCCATCATCCATCCATCCATCCATCCATC
>PVJL010005204.1:22783-98591 GCA_004026885.1 Lyroderma lyra | reverse complement strand
TGATGCATTCAAGGACTCATGGACTCCCTCTTGTTTTTCATACTGGGGGCCCTGCATGCCAGAGGCCATTTGGGGTGTCAGGGATACAGTGATGGACAGAACACAGTTCCTGCCTCCTTGGAGCTTCTGTCAGTGGGGAGAGCAGCCACCCCTGCCAAAAAAGTATGTCATTTTGGAGGCTGGTGACTGAACACTGAGAAGAGAGCAAGCAGCCCAAGGTCTGAGAGCACTGTCACCAGCTCATGGTGGGCAGAGCTGAAGGGGTCTTGCTCTGAGTAGCTTTGCTGGCTTCTGGAAAGTTCCTAAGGGGAGATCCTCTGAGATGTGGAGCCTGACAAGCAGGAGAAAAGACCAATGAGGCAAGACCGTGAGGGAAGGATGTCCGTGTCCTCAGGCCCTACCACGGGGAGGGGTGTGGAGAGCACATCCAGGGGGCTGGGGTGAAGTCCTGTCTCCACCGCCGGTCCTTCCCCATTGGAGCCTCCGTTTTCCTGTCTGTAAAATGGGGGCAATAAGGGTACGTGAAGTCCAGCTCGGAGTCAGAGGAGCCACAGACGTTCTGCTAGATACAAATACTGAGGCTCGGGACAAGTGACGTCTGAGCCTCGGAAAACTTGTCCATCGATTCACTCATCCAAATAGGAAACGGAGATTGGTTTTTCCGGCAAATTCCTTCCTTCCTTCCTTCAAACAAGAAGTGGTCTTCACAGCAGGCACGGTGGGAGGCTCGCTGGTGGTGTCGTGGCTGGGCCTCAGCCCTCTCACCGCCGCGGCCCGGGTTCGATCCCACTCAGGAACCACCCAAAATAATAATAATAATAATAATAATAATAATAATAATAATAATAATACTAATAATAGTAAAAGCAGGCGCGGAACATTTACGTCTCCTTGGGGCGTTGGGAGGGTCGCGCAGATCTGCGGCGGTGGCTCCGACAACGGCTGTGCCTGTGACACACGGTTGCAAAAGGGGGGAGCGTCCCACCTCCCCACCCTCCTAATTTCTCAAAGTCTGACCTCGTCACGTGTCCCCGATTTGGGCCTGACTCCCGCCACCCAGGCAGCCGACTCCGGAGTCGAAATAAGTCAGGTGAGAGCTGCGAGCCCGGGGGACAGGTGGCTGAGTGGGTCATAGCGGGAGCCGCGTGGCCGGGCACCCGAGCTCCACGGAGCGGAGGCGCGGGGTCCTGGCAACACCCGCATGCGACGGCAAGTAACGCTTCTGCCCCCTTCGTGGCCAGAGCACCCGCACGCCCACGCCAGACGGAGCGTCTCCTGTGGCAGTTCTACCCACTGGAGAAAAATGGAGGGGTCGTTTCTGTCGGTTCCAAGGGGCCACACACTTGAGATGTCACCCCTGTCGTCTCCTTATCACAAGAGCGCGAGTCTGCAGGCCCGAGACCCGCCGCGTGATTTTCACATGATCGGGAGAACGTTCTCTGCAGCTCCGTCCTTCCAGAGCCAACCCCGAGACCAGGACCCAGTGGACATAGCTCATTTGGGAAGGGGTCCCCGTGACCAGGACCCAGTGGACATAGCTCATTTGGGAAGGGGTCCCCGAGACCAGGACCCAGTGGACATAGCTCATCTGGGGAGGGGTCCCCGAGACCAGGACCCAGTGGACATAGCTCATTTGGGAAGGGGTCCCCGAGACCAGGACTCAGTGGACATAGCTCATTTGGGAAGGGGTCCCCAAGACCAGGACCCCAGTGGACATAGCTCATTTGGGAAGGGGTCCCGGGAAGCCTGGGTGGGGACAGAGAAGAGGGCCAGGGAACGGAAGGGCCCCAGTCCAGGTCAAATTAACGGACAGGTGAAATGTAGTGTCACCATGGCAGACCTCTGTGACATGGTGTAGGACACGCCTCAGAGCTGCTCCCCCAAGCAGCTGTGATATTTATGCCAGCTCCTGGGGTCAGTGTGTGTGTGTGTGGGGGGGGCTGCATCGTATTCTCTGACGCTCATGGTCTGCCCTATGCTCTGAGCAGCCAGGGACACCCCTCCGGAAAAAGGTCCCCCGTGCCCGCAGGAAGCATCTACCTGGATGCTGAGAGCTGCGGGGGTCGTCAGGGGGCACCGATTTGATACCAGATTTATGCACTGGGACCTGCAGCCTAGTTTTGTCCTTTATGAGCAAGGCGGGGCCCCTCGAAGGCCCGGCCCCCAGCGTGCCCACCTCTGAAGTCCTTTCTGCTCCAAGGCAGGCGGCTCAGGGCTGCCGTGGGCACTCGTGTCAGAGCGCAGCTTCTCGAGTTTCTGCAGCAACACCCCGTTCCCACTCCCTGCCTGCGTTTCACACCAGCCGTGGGAGCCCCCCCAACCCTGGGACCCCCCCAGCCCTGGGAGCCCCCCCAGCCCTGGGAGCCCCCCCCAGCCCTGGGAGCTCCCCCAGCCCTGGGAGGCCCCCCCAGCCCTGGGACCCCCGGCTCTGAGGATCGGGTTGCTCTTGCAGCTGATCTGCGCACGTCTGACCGCAAGCGTGATTCACACTTCGCCCCAACGTGCTGTTTATACCATTTGATACTTTGATTACTTTGCTCAAAGTGATCTCATTCATTTAGGAGCGTTCGTGAGTCCCAGCCCCCTGGACGCCCCTCCTCTGCGCTCGTCTGGGCAGCTCGCCCCGGAGGCAGAGGGAGGTCTGCTGCAGGGGGAACCGGGGGGCTGGGACCGGGTCCTCAATGAGTCACCCGCGGGCTTGCGGCCCTTCATGTACCCAGAGCAAAAGAAAGAAACAAAAAGCAACCCGGCGGTGGCCAGTTCTGTTAGTCACCAGAACGGATTTAGGTGGGTGAGGTCGCCTGTCACCACGTGCCTCTTCTCCTCGCTGTCACCTCTTGTCCCTCCACCGCATCTTCCTCTGCGCACGTTGGGACCAGAGAACTGCCTCCCAGATGTTCCATGGCGTGTGAGTGAGTGTATCTGGACAAAAGTGTCCCATATGTCCGAGGCGGGCTGGAGCCGTGTCTGTGGCCACAGTCTCGGAGCCCTGGGAACGCCAACGTGCCCCGTGGCGGCCGCGGGCAGGGCGAGCAGGCCTGCCCAAAGTCCCGGGCAGAGGCGGCCTGGAAACGCTTTCCCGGGTCACGCAGCCCACGGAGCTAAGACGGAGACGGACGGCCACCACGGGCGGTCCGCGGCCTGCAGGGCTCGATGCCTGCCCCAGGCCGCCCCCGCAGTGACCCCAGCCTCTCCTGTTGACTGAGAGTCTGCGGTACGGTACGTGGGGTGATTTCCCCCGGCAGACACCTCCCGGGGGAGGCCTCCTGGCTCTGCGTTTGGAGAATCTGGGAGGAGGCCGTGGGGGCTGGGCGGGAGTCACACCCCAAACCTGCCCTCAGCACCAGGTCTGGCTCCGTCACTGAAGGGCCCAGGGCACAGTGAAAGCGCAGGGCCCCTTGTTCGAAGACGACTGAGCATGCCCAGGTGACAATGGGACATTCAGCCACGCAGGGCCCTCTAACAACGCACAGCTCCCCCCTGCCACCCCACGAGGTCGCACATGCAATTTGTACCTGTGGCAGGAACAGCTGCCCTGGCCCCCTGCACCCCTGGACGCTGCCCTGGGACCCGTTTCCCCCCTTCAGCAGGGAGCCGGCTCTGCCAGGTCCTGGTGACTCAGTGACTGATGACACAACGTGCTGCTGCAAGGTGACTCAGAGGCAGCAAGAAATGCAGGCCAGAACTTGGGGGTTCGGATCCCTCACCTCTCCACGACGTGGGGCCATTTCGTGGCCCCTGCCTGCACCTCAGAAAAAGGGGCTGAAAACAACGCCCGGCCTGGAGCAGCACGGCGTGGAGAGCCGCTGCGGGGACTGCCGCGTGGAGCCCTCTGCTCGCGGCCACGCTTCCCCGGAGCCGGCCGAGCGTCCCCCACCGCTCCGCCTACTCACGTGGCCATGCGCTCGGCCGTCCTCGGAGGCTCCGGCGCAGCGAACTCGGCAAACAGGAAGGGAAAAGGCATCCCGGGACCGAATCGGCACCGGACCCGGGGACTGGAGGAGGGTGCCCCGGGGAGGAGCTGGGGTCTGCCCCCGGGGGCTTCCCGCTGCACCCGCAGGGGGCCGCCTGGCCCTGGACGAACCTGGCTGGCCGGGACGACACAGGGGTCATCGGGTTGTCTGCATTTTAATCACCCTGGTGTCCCCACTGCACAGTAGCCCAAGTCGTTGACGGCCACCACCCAGCCTCAGGAGACTCCAGCCATCTCCAGCAATTAGGCTCCGTGTGACAGTTGCTCCCAAGCCAAGGAGTGGAATGGATGGGCTTAATCTCCCCAATTTAAGCCCATTAGTGCCCGTGATGAAGTGGCTCAGGCCTCGGAGAGCCGCTGCAGTCACCTGGCCATGCCCACAGGGCCCCGGCTGACTCACGGTTAATGGTGGGGAGGACTGTGATGGAGGGAGGCTTTGAAGAAGGAAGGGCAGGGCGTGTCCCCGAGCCCGAAGTTTAATGCGTTTTTAATTAAATGTGCCTCCGTAGGACTCAGTACCAACGGTCGTGTCCGTGCACATCGGTTCGTTGCATTCGCTCAGGCAATGACGTGCGTGCGGAACGACCTGGCCTGGAAGGCAGCTTGACTTCCAAGGACACCCAAGAGTCCCGGTGGCCGTCTCAGGCTGCGGCCGCACTGTCCCCCACCCTCCATCCCGATATTTACCCCTGTGCACCCACCCCCACACGCTCTCTCCTCCCCCTCCCTCCCGCCCGCTTTGAAGGAGCAAGGAAGGCGGAGACACGGAAGGCGGGAAGACGCCTTCCAGACTGGGCTCCCACCTGCCATCGCTCCGTCTTCCCACGAGGACCTGGGTGTCCCTGAGCCTCAGCGCTCCTCCTCTAGAAAGTGACAGTAACGGCAGGCGCGATGGTCACGCTGGCCCCAGCAGTGCCGGGGGCCCCGTCCGCGAGGACTTCCCGGGCCCGTGGGTGTGCCGGCGCGGGGACCCCAGGCCCCCCGGGGCTGCCGTCCGAGGTTGCTTCTCCGCCAAGCCGGGGGGCGCTACACTGTAGACGGGAAACGGAAACTTAGGTCACGGACCTAGTCATGCGGTTTACGGGGTCCCCGCCCTGTGCCAGCCATGAGCCCAGGCCTTGGGGACAAAGAGGCAAACGACACAGACGTGGCCCTTCCCCTTCGCGGCCTGGTCTTCTCCCAGGAAGTTGTCGAGAGCTCACGAGAAGGTGCTCGCACTCCTGCGTCGGTCTTGGGTGTTCTCTCGGGTCAGATCACAGTGGGTTGGACGGAGTGTGGGAGACGGAGCACCTCACGGCCTCCTTCACCCCCATGTCGTCCCGAGTCCAGGGCAGGGCTGGGGCGGCTTGGGGCCGGGAAGGGGGCCGACATAGCCAGGGGCTCAGGGATGTCCGGGCTAAACTCCACGGCGGCACCTCTCAGCCCCTCATGTGCTCACGGCTCTCCTGGGGATCTTGTTAAATGCAGATGCTGACCCAGTGGGGTTGGGGGTGCAGGGCCGCAGGCGCTGACCCAGTGGGGTTGGGGGTGCAGGGCCGCAGGCGCTGACCCAGTGGGGTTGGGGGTGCAGGGCCGCAGGCGCTGACCCAGTGGGGTTGGGGGTGCAGGGCCGCAGGTGCTGACCCAGTGGGGTTGGGGGTGCAAGGCCGCGGTGGTTAACATTGCGTGCGAGCTTGGCTGGGCCGCGGCACTGGCCCGGATGTGCCTGTGAAGGTGCTCGTTACGTGGATTAACACTGAAATCACGGCACTTGGAGTCAAGCAGGTTATCCGCCAGGAGTGGGTGGGCTGCGCCCCATCAGCTGAAGGTCCTACGAGAAAAGGCTGAGGGCCCCTGGGGCAGGAGGAGTTTGGGCTGCAGACGGCCTTCAGACGGCCTCAGACCCAAGTGGCAACATCAGCTTTTCCCTGGGTCTGCAGCCTGCTTGCTCACCCTGCCGATGTGGGGGCCCGCCAGCCCCCCAAACTGCACCAGCCCATTCCTTGAAATCCCTTGATACAGATACAGACGTAGACAGAGACGTAGATAACGCATATAGTAATCCTAACAGTATATTTAAATTTCAATTAATTTGTCACTTTAATAACTACAAGCCACCGGTAAATTAATTTTAATAATAATATGTTTTATTTTACAAAAAATGCCCCGTTATTAGTTCAACATGTCATCGCCACAAACACCAATGGATGCAGGTGTTTCTGCCGATGACATTATGGAGACGCCGAGGATAAGGACACGCCGGCTCTGTCTCTCTGGGGAACCCTGACTGACTCGGAGGATGGCGGGTCCTACGTGTCCTACAGCTCCGGGAAGGTGCCACCCCTGCTGGTGTGTCAACTGGCCTCTGAGGAAAGTCACAGACAAAGCCGACGTCTGCACCCGGGCGCGCCGTCCCCCAAAACACCAGCACGAATCTTAGCGTTGCCGCAGACCTTCGGGGCCAGTTTTGGCCGGAGCTGTCCTGTGTGTCCTCTCCGGCGACGGACTTCTGCCTGGTCACTTGACCTCGGCAGTGCATCCACACGGGTGTGCGGGGGAGCCTTCCAGAACACACCTGTGTCCTCTCCCCCTCGGGGTGTCCTCTCCCCTTCGGGGTGTCCTCTCCCCCTCGGGGTTGGCTCTCCCCCTCGGGGTGTCCTCTCCCCCTCGGGGTGGGCTCTCCCCCTCGGGGTTGGCTCTCCCCCTCGGGGTGGGCTCTCCCCCTCGGGGTGTCCTCTCCCCCTCGGGGTGGGCTCTCCCCGTTGGGGTGGGCGCTCCCCCTCGGGGTGGCCAGGGGTGTAAACACAGCTTCCCTGACACGTTCTGCCATCGAGCGGAGGCCCCAGGGCCGAACAGCTGGAACGGGAAGAAATCGGGGTCAGGGCAAAGGTTTCCCCACGGCCCAGATGTCTGGCATCCCTCAAACACCCGCCGGGCCCCCGCGGCCCCTGCCTGCCCCGACACCTCCTGAATGCCAGCGCAAGAGGATTTGCAGCCGTTGCGAGTGCAACAGAGGGAAACGGTTGGTTTGAAATGTGCCCCGTGGCCCGTGGCAGAGGGCACGCAGCAAACCCAAATACACGGGAGGGGGCGGGGGCGCGGGGCGGGGGCGCGTCTGCACGCGGGCTTTCCCTTCGCCCCCGGTGGTCTGACCGCGGGCCTTGGCGGCCGCCGTTTGGGGGGAGGCGCCAGGCCCCCGACAGCTCCACGGCCTGCAGAGGCCGTGATGCCCGGAGGCAGCAGAGTACGTGCCACACGGGCCACACGGGCCACACGGGCCACACGTGCCAGTGTCATTTTCTAGTAGCTGCGTGAAAGCCCGGGGCCACAGGTACAGTAACTCTAACAGTACGTTTTACTGGACAGAAAACGCCCTGGACATCGCTAGTGCAGCCTGTCCCGGGCACCCAGGGACGAATCAGGTGTTTCGCACCGACGCCCGGACATCGGGGACACTTACGGCGCGTCCCTTTCCGGACCCGCCCCGTGTCACCCGCCCCTGGCCCCGCGCGGCTGGGGGCTGCCGGGTTGGGCGGTGCCGTCCGGGCTGCAGCAGACCCTCAGGTGGGTTTCTGCTGCCCGCCCTGCACCCTCCCCCACCCCCCAAAATAGAAAAACGACAAAGGGAAGAAAAGAGAAAAGAAGTCACTTCTGGCTCACGAAGGGCCAGGCCAGCCGGTCAGGCCCGCGCTCACGGCCAAGCGAGCGGGCAGCGGTCCCACGCCAGCACGCGCCCGTCAGCGAATGTTCTGGAACAACGGAGCCCACTTCAGGGCGTGGGTCACAGAGGGGCTTAAACAAAAGTTTGTTTGAAACACCTCCCGGAGGGTACCCTCTGCCCTGCGCTCCCCACCTGCCCTGTGCGGAGAGGCGGCGCTCTCGGGGTGGGTGCCAGCCGGATGGCGGGCTACGCACAGGGGTGTGGGGGTCCCAGGGCCTCCCACACCTCCGTCTTCCATAGCCGACTCCAGCTCTTGTGGTCAAGCGGCAAGTTCAAGTGCGGAAGCTGTGACTGGGAGGGACTTTAGAAGACACTGATTCCTGATGGGACTTCAGGCAGACGCTGGGCACAGCTGTGGGGTATGGATTGGGATGCAGCTGTACCCCACACATTTGAGTGGTTCACTCATTCAGTTCGCTGCTCACTCCCTTCTCATTCATTCATTCATTCATTCGTCTACTTATGGGACAATGCCTCAGAGCCCTCCCAGCTGGGTGAAGGGGGCCGGGCCTTTGCACCCCCACGCTGATCAGCCTGGTGGATGCGGCCTGCCCAGGGGCGGGGACATGACGGAGGGGAAGGCGGCTTCTTCTGCGGGGAGCTGAGGGGGCCCCACCAGCAGCACGGCCAGCGTCGGCTGGGGTAGGAGGTGCTTTATCCCTAGGGACTAGGTTGATGTGATTACCTGTGGGATCTCGTCCTGGGGGATCGGCCAGGACCGACGTGATCGCAAGGCCCTTATGGAAGGGGGCAGCAGTCGTTAGCGAGGTCGGGACAGAAGCCGGCTGGGAACAGAAAAGGCCAAAGCCAAGGAAGCCGCCGGAAGCTGGGATTTCTTTCTGTAAGTTATCCACAGTGCTCTAGCTATTTGTAGGTTCCAGGTTGCTGCCTTAAGTTTTAAGAGTTCCATTCTAAGGATTGGGTACCCACACATACATTTCCCTTCCTGCCTCCTGTCTCCCTTGTATTTATTGAGCAGCTGCTACGTACCCAGCTCTGTCCCAGATTCCGGGAATGCACTGGAAGAGCTATGAACCAGCTGCCTGTCCGTGGGGACCTTATGTGGACATTTTGCCCAGCTTCTGCAAATATCTAGAACTCTGTAGATCCTTGGTGCTGCAGGAGTCCAGCTTCAGTTCTAGTCCCGCAGAGCAGCAGGGAGAGCATCTCTTTTTCTCCAGCGGGGTCCTACACCCTCCGGGGATCCTGGACCAGAGGAGCCGGCTTTGAGGCTGTGGCGGGGGAACATCTGCCTTTGTCCCTCCGAGCCCTGCCGCCTCCCAGGCTCTCCAGGGGAGTTCTGTCTCCTGCGGTTTGAGGACGCCCCCAGCCCGGTGTGCTCAGAATGCCCAAAGGGGCCGGGACCCGGTGGGAGCAGAGGCAGGACCCTGCGGGCCAGGAGGCGGAAGAGCACAAGCACGGAGAGGCCTGGGAGAGGGGAGCCTGGGCTGGGAGTCTGGAGCGGAGTTGCATCACTGCCTCTCACTCACCCGCTGCGTGGTCTTGGGCTGGCCCGTGCCCCACTCCGGGTCGCAGTCTCCTTATCTGTTTAATGGGGGTAATATTACTAACGTTCCCTCTGTCCCAGGGTGAGGGATACACATGCAAAATAGTGTCCAGGAGCCTGGTGCCAGGATAGATGACAGATGCTTGCACGACCTGGGGCGGGGAGCGAGCAAACATAGGAGGACGCTCATCACGTGCCGCAGCTGCACCGATCACGTGGGTAAGACCACTGTCCCCCACGAGGAGCTGTACGTGTTGGGATGCAGAGCTCTGGTGCCCTGTCACATTGTGCCCACCTGTACACACATGCACACACACACACACACACACACACATGCACATGTGCACGCACACACACGTACACACGCACATGCACACGCACACATGTGCGCACACACACACATGCACATGTGCACGCACACACATACACACGCCCCCTTCTCAGCTCTGGCCGGGCTCACAGAGCTGTGGAAAGAGATTTCAGGGATCCTTGAAATGCTTACGGTGAGGTCAGGTTTCGGTCCTGGCCGTTTGTGGGAGCCAGGACAAGCTCCTCCTTTTAGGGGGGCTCACTCACCTCTTCTAAACCATGCGTGCTCACCTCCAACTCTAAATGCTCCCCATTCTGCACAGATCTGGAGTGGGCACCCCAGATCATCTCACCTTCTGCTTTGCCGTTTTCTTTTGGGGCCTCTTAGACATGGAGTGACTTTTGGGGGGAGGGAGTCTGGGCATATAAAAAATGCAGAAATGTCAAATCAAAGTTGCAAATGCTGTGCCATTAATTTACTTTGAACAATCCATGCGATGAGCCAAGAATGTCACAATGTAAAGGATTTTGCTATTCGTGAGGTAATGAGTGGGTTTCTTAAAAGCTATTAAGTGTGGTCCCGAAACGGGACACACATTTCAAGTTGTGCCCTGAACTTAGTCTCCTCACTGTCCAGAGTGATGCAGTATTGCCCTGGTGACTGGTGAGGCCACCTAAGCCTGGACTGAGATAGGCCAGAATGTCACTGCCACAAGCTGGGAACTCACGTGAGGAAACTCCCTGTGCAGTGGCTTCCAGGTGATCATGACCTTCACTTTGAAGTCACTTCACTCAGAACCGGACCTCCAGCAGGAGGTGCCAGGCCAGGACCCATCTGCTTGTGCTGAGGGCGCGCTGCTCCTCTCTGATCTGTACTAAAACCCGAGTCCTCCTGGGAAGGGCTCGGAGAAGCGGCCACCGGGCGGTCACATTTCGGCATGAATGAGCTCATCTGCCCTGTTGCAATGCGGCTGTCGCTCCAGAGAGGTTTGCTGTGAAGCAAGCCCAGGGAGCCAGACCCTGGACTGTGGGGCGTGTGGCGGGGAAGCCACACGCTCAGGCGCGGAAGGGCCGGACTCTCACTCCTCCTGGACTGGCTGCTGGTCCTGGGACTGGCGCGGCCGCCCTCGCGTATGCAAAAGTGGAAACACGTAACGCCCCTCCAGCGACAATGCTAGGTCTCCAGTCTCACAGGAAGGGCAGTCAGTAGAGACGGAGGAGGAGACAGGGCCGTCCTGCGAATGCGCAGGGGAGGCTGTGGGCAGGAGGCGCTGCGCGGCCACAGGCTCTGAGAGATGCGCGGGGGCGCAGGGCCGAGTCAGCGGGGGCCCCTGGGGCGGCGGAGGTGGGCGGAGCTGGGGCCTGTCCCTCATGCTGCGGGATTTGCATCTCATTCTAAATGACTAGGAAGCTGCTGGAGTGTTTTTAATATGCATGAAAGTGTTTTGGAAACGTGAAAGCACACAGGCAAAGTACTATTATTATCTATGTGTGAGTAACAACTTTCCATTGTCATTAAAACTATTAAATTGGCAGCCTGAGCCTTCAGTTCCTTCAGGGAAAGCTGGCAGTGACAGGATCCCCAGGCGCTAGGTGACACTGGGTTCCCGGGTCACCTCCTGAGCCGCAGAACACAGCGCTGCTTAAGGAGAGTGGCTCTGCCAGGGCCCAGGCCCCGAGCCCCAGCTGCCACGTGCTGGCCTTGGCGGCCGGTCAGGAGGGACTGCATCATGACACTGCGACACAGAGAGGGGCAGTGTCTTCCCAAGAAGTCTAGCACCTCCACTGACCTGTTCACTCTTCAGAACTTCATTCAGTCTGATACCCAAGGAGCTTGAAAGGCCTCCCCACCAAAGCCAGAACACAACGCACAGCCGGGACTCCACGCTCATGCCCTGGGCAAGAGGGTTTGGGGACCAAACCAGTCCCGGAAGACCTTGGAGTTGTTTCTAATCGCCTCAGCCTCAGTGTCCTCGTCTGTGAACTAGGGATAACCCTCAGGGGATGTTATTCAAAGGCCTCGCTTCCCTGTAAGGTGGAGTCGTGTCCTCAGCGCAGCCTCCGGGCTACACGGAGGGGACACAGCTGTGCCCTGCACACCGGAGGAGGTGATGCTGCAATGCAGATCCAGGAGTGAGGCTGCTGCCTGGGGACATGGCTGCATCTAAAGTCACAAGCAGAGCTTGTACCCTTCCTTCCTCTGGCCAGGATTAAACTTCTACTGCCTCCGAAGTCTCCAGCACACCTGGCCGACCTGCGGGATCACCTGGGAAGCACACGTACCTACCTGGTGTTGGCAACAGGCCTCCTGAATCAGCATCTCTGGGGGGGCCACAGAGTCCGACACGATGAAGCTTCTACGGGGCTGGGAATCGCTGCTTTAGAGAACCCCACAGAGGAGACACATGGGGTGGGGGACTAGGGGTCCGGCTTCTAGGCCTCCCTGTCACCTTGGTGGGGCCATTTCTCCCCTCTGGGCCTCAGTGTCCCCAGCTGGACAGAGCAGGGAGGTGATGCAGTGTGGGTCCCCCACCCCCGTCCTGCCCTCCTGCTCTGGGACTTCACGAGCCCCAGCTCCCCTGGCCTGCTCCCATTGTCAATGGGCCGTGGCATTGCTGTGACTCAGGGGGCAGGCCCAGCTGCCAGGGGGAGGGCGGGATGCCAGGGTTTCCGCCCCACTGCCGCTGGGGCCGGGCACCCAGCTCAGCTATTGTGCTCATGGGAGGTCTCAGCGCCGAGGCCGCCAGCCTGACTGCTCAGGCGCCAGGGGCTGCTTCATTACTTCATCAAAGTTCATTATGCCGGGGAGGAGACCAGTAATAAAACATGATTACAAGTGTCTCCAACGAGCACTTAAAGACATAATTCGGGTGTACGTTCTGCTGCACCCCCGTTTGTGGTCACATCACGCACGGAGATTTGTGCCTCTGATATGCGCCAGTCTTCGCGTTAATTGAAGTGAAGGAAACGCCCCGAGAACTTGACTCAATTTGTCTTGGGCCTGAGTCAGTGGCTTCACATGGAGGCCGGATCTGCCGTTTTGGACAATGCAGTTAATTATGTGTGTAAGAGGCAGGTACACAGAGGGACCGCACTGCAGCCACGCGTGGCAGATGTCACTAGCAAAGTGTCTGGGGAGAAATGCCTTTTCTCGCCCTTTCTTCCCTGTCCCTGCCCCCTTCCCTCCCCCCATTGCGTGTCTCTGTGGATGGGCAATGGGTGGTGAAGGCAGGGAAGGGAAAAGGTGAGACTTTACAGACCAGAACTGACCAAAGAAGGTCTTGTGCCCTGTCCCATGTCACCCGGGTCAGCGCTGTCATCTGAGAGTAGTGCTCTGACTGACACTGGCTGGTGGCTTTGGGCCTAGTTGTTTAGGATGGGGGTTGGAGATGGAGAAGGCCGTGTGGGGAAGAGCTCTTGTCTACACTGGTGGACTTCTCCTGGGCGGGCGCCGCGTGGGCCCAGACAGGTCACACCTCTCTCTGGGTCACTCTCAGCCTCTCAGGCCTGTCCAGGCCCTGCCCCTGGGCAGTGTGGGCCTGGCCTGGGCTTGGGCGGGTGGCCGTGGTGTTAGCTCTGCCTTTGCCCCTGATGCCATGGTGCCCTGGGGTCATGCCCTTCTTATCCGTGGGCCAGGGTTTCTCGTCCTTGTGAAATGGGCAGGCTGGGCTGGGCGAGCCACCAGTCAGCCTAATCTGAAGAACTATCTGAGAAGCTTGTTGAAAACAGATTTTCCTAGTCCTGCACCAAGGATGTCAGATCCCAATCTCCCTAGAGCGGCCCAGGAATCAGATTTCAATAAATCTTCCAGCGGATCCATGACATTGTTAACTGAATAACTGAATTTTTCAGACATGCAAGACAGTCACCACCCTGACAACTGACTCAGTGTAAATGGATAGTAAGGGGACTCCATCCACTCCATTGCCAGCCCCTTGGGTCCTGCTTCTAATCTCAACTAAAATTAATGGCTGTGTGTGTGTGTGTGTGTTCTTCCAGAGAAAGCTGTGATGTATAAGCCAGGATATATACATAGGAGGTCAGACAATTAATTTCGTGAACTCATCCTAGAAAAAGTGCTGCCTACCTCACTGCTGAATGTCACTACGGTCACCTTCGAAGGACTCCCCTTGGGAAGCTGTGCACAAATGCCAGCGCCTAGTCCACTCTTCAAGGCAGTTTTGGAACTCTGTTTCTGGAATGGCCATCAGCGCTGTCTTTGTGCTCTAAATCTGACAATTAAGTTTGCGAACTTGCCACCATGAGCTTACATTGGCAGCACGGCACAAACAACTTGGTAAGGTTGTCAGATTTTGGGTACGATGACAGCTCTGACGGCCACTCCAGGAAAAGAGTTCCAAAACTGCTTTGAAGGGTGGACTAGGCACTGACATCGGTGCACAGCTTCCCAAGGGGAGTCCTTCGAAGGTGACCGCAGTGATACTCAGCAATGAGGTAGGTAGCACTTTTTCTAGGATGAGTTCACGAACTTAATTGTCCGACCTCGTGTGTATACGTGTGCCTCATCCTCTCCTTTATTTTAATATAAATGAAAGCATCTATGCACAATGTTCCGCACTTTTTTCATTTACTACATCTTGGAGATCTTTTTATATCAGTTAATAAAGGAGTGATATGTTAGAGCCACTGGGACATATCTCTTCCCAAGTCCAAGTGTAGTGGCAGAAGAGTTCACGCTGCGGGCAAATGCTATCGCCCAGCCTCCCTCCCGTCGCCCCGGCTGCAGAACTGGTCGTTACACACGAAGCAGCACCCCACTGGATGAAGTGCACCCATCTTTTTTTAATTGCTGCCTAGTAACTTTCGCATAGATGAACTATATTTTATTTAATCAATCCCCTGTTGATGGACATTTCATTTGCTTCTGATCTTTCGCCAATGCAAACGATGCCGAAGTAATTTTGTATCTACATCATTTCACATGTGCATATGATTAAGGAACAGTCCTCGAAGTGGCCTGACTGGGTCAAATGTCTGCGCATTTGTCATTTTGATTGGCATCGCCTCTGGGAAGCTGTGGCAGTGGGCACAGAGCCGGCAGCAGAGAGCCCTGTCCGCACCACCGGCCTTCCAACGCCACCATCCCGGGTTAATCCACCCGCGTTCCTCAGCGGCCGTGATGCCGGGCCTCTTTCCCCACACGGCGGCTGTCCAGAAAGAATCTGGCCACACATGCCCCTATTTTTCGTATGACATGGCTGGAAACTTTCCGGACAGCCCTCATATTTAGGAGCCATCGGTGGCTCTTTTCTTGGGTCCCATCGGTGGGTTTGAGCAGGAGAAGTTTGGAAAGGGCAGCCTTGCCTAATCGCCTCCCCCCGGGGGGACCCTGAGGCCCCAAGGGGATAAGGAGCTGACTGAGATGCCACCAGGAGATGCCACCAAGAGGACAGGCAATGAAGGGATTACAGTGAGGAGGCCCCTTAATGTCAAGGGGGAGCTCACAATGAACAAGTCAATGTTTCATTGGACATGTAACTGCGAATTGTGTCAAGTGGTGCAAAAGGAACCAGAGGTGGCCCACTGGTGGCCCACAGGCTAGCCCTGGCCTGGGGACATTGTCTGTTTTGGCCTGAGTAGTGTGTGTGTATGTGTGTGTGTGTTTGTGTGTGTGTGTTAAATTTAAAATAGTTGCCACATTTTAAAACAAGAATATTGGACATCCGAATTATTATTTCTGGTTCTGGTTTCTTTTGGAGAAAAAGCAACAACCAGAAGCTTTAGCATCCTGGGCTGAATGTTCTGGAAGCAGCAGCCATCTGGACGTGGGTGACAGCTGCCTCACTGAGCCGGCCACACAGCTCCTCCCTGACCTCACTGTTCCTTTACGCGCCCATGTGCTGCCACCACAGGTCATCTGTCATGTGTCATCACGCCCGTGTTATCTGTTTCTCATAATGAAGAGGGGAGCGAGGTATTTCCGGTATCGTTTCCCCTGTCATAGCAGGATGGCGAGAGCTAAACCCAGAGGGCTGCAAATTTGAATACAAATTTCAGTAACATAATTTTAAACAAAGAATATTCCTACGTGTTTAACATACAGAACTGAATGAATGAATGGAGGAAGGGATGTCTGAATCAAGCATCTAGATGGACTACAAGGTAGGAGAATGTGACATAAGCTATGGGAAGAACCCATCAGCTTCCCCTCCTACTATCACCTGCCTGGGCCAGAAGGTTTTGGTTTGGAGCACGTCACACAGCAAGCCAGGGTCTGTTCACACGGCGGCTCTAGGGCGTCTGCAGGGAGAGCGTTAGAGATGGCGCGCAGGCCGCAGGCACGCGCTGCGGAAATGTCTCGTGCTCACTGCATGAGCATGTTGATTTCTATCAGATTTTCCTGCTGCGGAGGGTGGCTTGGGGAAGGTGGCAGAGGCGGGAGGGGCGATAGCTTGCGCCCCCGTGGCACCCGGAAACGTTACTGTTTCCATCTCTCATGCCTGCGGGTCTGCGTGGTTGCCCAGGTCTCCCCAAGGGACACCGGAATCCCTGGAATCCCTAGGATGCTGACTCCATTTGTCACCGGTATCCTGGGCTCCACCTGGGGCAGGGGTGGCCCCGGAGGGAGGGCCTTGCTTGGCGGACACTCTTGGGGGTGAGAGGATGGGGAGCCCTTTGAGGAACAGCGCAAAGGAGTTCACTTCAAGCAAACCTCCGGTCTCCGGGTCCAGCAAAGACCTGGGTGCTTTCCCTGGGAGGTTATGACCCACCAGTTCACAGCCATGGCGCCTGAATGCGACTGAGTCATTGACAGTTGGGTCAGCACCAGGCGCCACGCGCCCATCGGTGGGGTGGCGACCTCCCAGGAAGTTCTGGGCGCTTCCTCGTGGAACCCACGAGCCCCGCTGCCCCGCCAGCTTAACTCAATCAGCGGGGGCTGCGCTTTGATTCTAAAGATAGAGCCGGGGCGGGGGCGGGGATCCCCTTCCCACCCAGCCGTCCCTTCTGGTCTTAATTACCCAGGTCCCGCCCTCCGGAAACAGAAATCCTAATGACTCGTAACCGAAGTAGGGCCGCTCTGTGCACCCATGTGCCTTATCTCAGTAATTCCAGAAGAGAGTTTAAAAAAAGCCAAAAGGCTCCTGAACGACTGTTTGTCTAATAAACAGCCCCTCCCCCCTCACTTCCTGCGCGGAGCGCCCCGTTGTAGCTAATCCGTCCTGACTCCACTCAGACCATATTATCATTTTTATCGGCCTCATAAATCGCCTTTCCAGATTACACGAAAATACACATCGCCCCCCTGTAATTATTCCCGACACCCCTTCTCCGCTTTCATTCTGAGCCCAGGTAAACCCCGTCATTACCTGCCTCAGGGCGGCCCCGCCCCACCCCCACGGGAGGGCTGAGTCCGCCGAGCAATTTGAACCAATAAATATCAAAGTCGCGTCGAAGCGGGCAACAATTCATTTGATACCACATCTGTCAACAGGCCCGCGGGGGCGTCTCCTTCCCGGGGCTCCGCCCGGCGGCCCTGGGCCTCCGCAGCCTTTGCAGAGGCCCAGGGCCCCCGGGACCACGGCCGCGGCTCCAGAGGGCGCCCGGGGCCCAGCGCCCCCGCCCGCGCTGATGCCCGGGCTGGGCAAGCGCACTCGGCAATTAGCAATTCTTTTTTATGGGTGGATGTGGGCCTCCGGCCAAGAGGAGCTGGGATTGAATCAATATTCCTTTTATTATGTCATCGCGGGCAAATGAATTATGAAAACAAAAGCTCAATATGAAGCTGCCAATGCTAATTATTGGGTAGGATGCGGCGGCACAGTAAACAAAGGACGCTCTGTCCGGCGGGCGCTGCCCTCGCTGGGTCTGGGCGCTCTCAGGCCCACCTTCCTCCCCACTGCAAGCCTGAGGCTCCCAGGGGGAAGTCCGAAGGGCTCGATCCTGGTCCCCCATGGGTCCAGCAATCTCAGGGGCCAATTTGAAACCAACGCAGTCCCATTCGATTCAAGAAACGTTTACTGAGCACCTACTGGGACCGGCTGCGGTGTCTTCCCCACAGGACACACCTGCTGCAGTCTCTAGAGTCTGCTGCTGAATTGAGGGGTGTCCTGGTACTCTGTTTTCTCTGACCCTGTCTCCTCATCCAGACAATGAAGGTAATAATACGCATCTGACAGAGTTGTGGGGGGCTGATTGGGAAAATGTGTGCCAAATGCTGGCATCAAGTAGGCACTCAACAAACGTTGAATGTTCTCCCCCTCCGTGACCTCCCCCTCCCCTCCTATCCTTCATTCCTCCTCCCTTCCCACTTCTTCTTCACCTGATTATAATCATCATCATCATCACCACCACCACCAGCACCCAATGACGCTCCCTAAATGCCCAGAGCAGGACTCACTTAATCATGATGAGTGAATGGGAGGCCAGAAGAAAGGAAACTGGTCTTGGCCATGCGGCTGCGTCCCTGGCAGTGACCCTGCACTTAAGGCTTAGTGCCCTGTGGCCACTGTCTTGCAATTCTCAGTAATTTCATCTTTGAATTTGGGTTGTGTGGTGAAGTCTGATGGGACGACAGCACAGGAGCCGGAGGCTGGGGGTCCAGCTTGCACCGGGTCCCCTGTCTCCTTGCCTCCCCGGGGTAGGTTCTCAGCTGCCCACGTCTCTGCCCCACCCCAGGACCGCTGCCACCTTTGTACCTGGTGGGGGGCCTGGGCACAGAGGTGGAAAGGGCTGGGTTGGGTGCATGTGTCCCATAGGATGAGTTGTGGGACTCCTGGCATCTCTGCAGGTCTGCACACACACCCCACGTATCCCTGTGCCCCAGAGAACACGACCTTCTATACAAAGGCAGCACGATGATCTGAGAGAGGGCATGGACAAAAGGAAGACATGTCCCCCTGCTTTGTGAACAAGAGCCCTTTCATTTTTAATTCCCACTGAGTTGCACCAGTACTGGAGCTGGACCTGGAAGGACGTCAGCAGGACACGAACGGGAGCCGTCGCCACTATGTGGCCTGGTGGTGGCTGGTAAGGGGCAGGGCTAGGTCCATGACCAGATAGCCCAGTGGACAGCAGCATGGGTTTTGCCACCAGTCTCTGTTCCCACTGCTGTGTGACCTTGGGCAAATTACTTGGCTTCTCTGGAGTTTGTTTCCTTATCTGTATAAAGATGATGATAATAGGGTTGTTAGGAACATTCAACAAGAACATGTAAGAGCTCTTGGCAATGTGTCCAGCACAGAGCATGTGCTAAGTAGATATTAGCTGTTCTTCTTTCATCATTGCCATTGTCGTCTGAGTTGTGGTTCTGCCACCTGTGTGACCTTGGACGCATTATTACCACATGAACGCACCTAACACCATACCTTATGCGCTGGGGTCTTAAGCACCAATAGCACACTCATAAATGTGGTCCACTGATTTTCCATAAGGCTGCCAGAACTACACAATGGGGAAAGGACCATCAACAAGTGGTGTGGGAAAAATTGGACATCCGCCTGCAAAAGCGTGAGGCTGGACCCTTACCTCACACCATATGCAAAATGTAAACCAAAATGGACGAAAGACCTAAACTTAGGGCTAAGACTCCTGGAAGAAAACAGGGAAATCTTTGTGACATGGGAACGGCAATGATTTCTTGAATGTGACACCAAAAGTATAGGCAACAAGAAGAAACATAAATTGGACCACATCGAAGTGAAAAACCTTTGTGCATCAAGGGATGCTATCAAAAATATGAAAAGACAACTCATATTATGGGAGAAAGTATTTGCCAATCATGTCCAGTAAAGGATTAATATCCAGACTCCTACAACTCAACAACTAAAAAAAAAAAAAACATACAACCAAACTCCAAAGTGGGCCAAGGACTTGACTAGACATTTCTCCACAGAAAACACACAGCTGAGCAATAAGCATGTAAAAGGGTGCTCAACTACTAGTCATTAGGGCAATGCAGGCCCAAACCACAATGATCTACCACTTGATACCCACTAGGATGCCTATAATTTTAAAAATTTTAAAGAAGAAAACAGAAAATAAGAAGTATTGGCAAAAGTATAGAAAAATGGGAACCCTTGTACATTGCTGTAAAATGGTGCCAGCACTCTGGGGAACAGTTTAGAAGGTCATAAAAAAATTAAACATCCGATCCTGCAGTTGTGCTCCTAGGTGTATTCCCTAGGTGTTAGGACCATGGAGAGGAGGTAATTGTAGAAGCAGGTACGGCTAAAACACTTAAACAGTGCTGGTGAATTCTAGCTTGGCACTGCTGCCTGCCTGACGTCCATTAAAAAGAGGGTTAGCCATCGCTAAGAGAGGCGTCGACGGGGAGAAACTAGGGCCTAACTGGACCCCTTTTCTTGATCTAGTCAGAACAATCGGGAGAAAATAGCTGTCCCCTGGGTGAGTCGACCTTCTGTAATGTCGCCACGATGCCCACAAAGTCCCCTCTTCCACGTCGGTGTGAGCCCACCGCCTCCGCCCACCCCGGGCTGGCCCTGCGGGTAGCACGAGCTCACGCCGTCCGGTGCACGCTGGGGAGCGGCATGCCGTCTCCCGCCGGGGCGGGGTGTCATGACAAAGCAGCCGGCTCTGGACTGTATCCTCTAACGTCTCCCAACAGGTCCCAAGTGTCCCCTGAGAGCAACCCGCTCTGTTCAGTGTGAAGGCTCAGACCGGAAAGGGAACTAAAATCCAAACCCCAAATCTAACAACAACAACAACACATGAAGTCACCCCCCACCATCCAACCTCTGTATTTGAGGCTGACGCAGCGCTGTGGGAGCCACAGTCCTCAGTCCTGTGTAAGGACCCCTGTGGGCCAGGCCGGTCCGCTCCCTCCGGTGCCCAGGCCGCTGACCCCTCCTTCCCTGTGAACTTTCTGTCCGACCCACTCATTAGCACTGGCAGCCCCAGATTGGCCCTTCTGTTTTCGTAATGCATTTACTTTTGATGGTATCATAACGAGTGTATACATTTCACCCCCTTTCTCTGTGCGTGGCGGCCCCACGCCCACACCCACTAATACAAAGACGCTAATTGCTCCTGGCTCTCCCGCCAGGCGCTTTGAAAACGTCTTTGGCTAATGGGCGGAATTAACCCTGTTTATCGTACAAATCAGCAGCCTAATTTGCCATGAATCCCGACTCTGTGGCTCCACACGCCATGGCGGGCGGGGGGCGGCGGGGCCGGAAGTGACGTCTCCCGGGAAAGGGGACCGGCGGGGCCAGCGGGAGACGTGCCCGCCTCGGTGCTCCCCTCTGCTCCTCCTGTGGTGGGAGGACGTGACGTTTGAGCTGTGATCTTTCCATGGGGGGACCCCCTTGATGCAGCGGCAGACCCCCCCCAGCTTCGCTGCCAGGCAGGCTCTCCCAGAGGCCCCCTAACAGAAAGGCGCTCGGACCCCACGGTGCATTACTGCATCTGTGGGAGACACAGCGGGAAGCAAGGGGGAGGCGGTGGCTGTGGGCAGCGTACCTGATGCAGGTGCAGTGGGTGCGGGGGCCCCACCCTGTGTGTGCAGTGTCCCTGTGCCCGCAGTGTCCCTGTGCCTGCAGTGTCCCTGTGTGTGCGGTGTCCCTGTGCCCGCAGTGTCCCTGTGCCTGCAGTGTCCCTGTGCGTGCGGTGTCCCTGTGCCCGCAGTGTCCCTGTGCCCGCAGTGTCCCTGTGTGTGCGGTGTCCCTGTGCCCGCAGTGTCCCTGTGCTCACAGTGTCCCTGTGCCCGCAGTGTTCCTGTGCCCTGCATCTCCCTTCGCTCTGTCCGTTCCCCACGCCCTTCCCTGCTGACGGTCACAGGGCACAGATAGCTGGGGGTCGTGGCCATCGCACATCAGTCACACAGACCCTCCCTCTTCCTGCCCCTCTGTGGTGACCCCTGTTCCCTCAGTCCCACCCGTTGCTTGGACATCTTCGGTGACCAGGATGTGGAAGGGTCATTGCTCACATTGTGTAACAGCCTTTGGCACCTCCATTTAGGGCGTTTGGTTCTGGACCCTGGCTCAGTGTGACACTGAGTGAGTTATGTAACGTGTTCGTTGATTGACTGAACGAAGTTCTACCAGGTGGCAGGCCCCGAGGGGGCACCGTGATGGCAGCCGAGTGGATGTCCTAGCGGGTGGGGGCAGGTAACAATCCAGTGACCCGGACAGGCAGGCACTCAGTGACCAGTCATTGAATAAACGACCCAGTGCTCTCCAGGAGCTTGTGGATAGGGGAGCTCGCCTCACGGAGGTGGCCGGGGGAGCGGCGGCATGTAGGCTCCTACCGCCGGTCCGGTCCAGTCCCGCACCGCACACACAAGTTCTGAGTCCCAGACCGCGGCCGGCCCGCTGCCAGGAGCCCGCTGCCAGGAGCCGGGCTGGGCCTCGTCCACCATTCTCCGGCCGCCAGCACTCTCTCCTCCTGGCTCAGGCCCGTCCTCTGCCCTCCTCCCTCCTCCCCCCCCTCCCCCCCTTGCAGGTCCAGGGGGGCCGAGCACCGCACGGCTGTCGACAGAGTCCCTGGGTGTCTTTGGGCGCAGTCAGGAGCCCGGGGCGCCTGTGCGCCAGCAGCGGGGCGTCCTGGGAAGGGAGGGAGGCCAATGCAAATCCTGAGGTCTGGGGCCGCTCGAGAGTGTCTGCAAGGCGGGCAGAGGCTGGGGCCGAGGAGGGCGTGGGAGTGCCCGTGCGTGCGTGCGTGCGTGCGTGCGTCCCGCCTGTGCAGACGTGGCGGCCGGCCAGAGGCAGGCTGGCGGGTGTGGCCGGGCAGTAGCAGAAAGAGCACAGGAGTGGATGGCTGTCGCTTGGGTTCCTGTCCTGGCGCTGCCCCTTGTCACTTGTGTGGCCTCAGGGGATCACAGCGCCAATGAAAGGACTGCAGAACCTGGCACGGAAAATGGGTGAATTCAACAAACAAACCAACAACTCATGCAGCGGCTCTCAACCTGTGGGTCGCGACCCCTTTGGGGGTCGAACGACCCTTTCACAGGGGTCGCCTAAGACCATCGGAAAACACGTAATGTACTTATGTGGACCAGTCACACATGTGTAGAGAGCAGGGACCAGTAATTTTATGGTGGGGGGTCACCACACCATGAGGAACTGTGTTAAAGGGTCGCGGCATCAGGAGGGTTGGGAACCACTGGTTTACTGTTTTATTTGGGGACGAGTGAGGAAGGGAGAGGAGAAGGAGGAGGCGGTGGGAGAGGAGGGGGGGAGCTAAATATAAGGTGATGGAGAGAGAAGTCACATGAGGTGGCGACCTTATTACACAACGAGCTGACGATGCACTGTAGAATTGTATGCCTGAAACCTCTGTGATCCTTGCTAACAGATGTCACCCCAATAACAATAAAAATAAATTTAAACAATAGTCAGGATTAAACTGAGATTAAACAGCAGTTACATCACAATCTAACTTCCTATATAAAGTGATTTTTTCCAAACTGAAAAAAAAAAAAAGAAAATGAGTGAGTTCAAGAAAAGTAGGGGTGGCGGAAGACCCCAGTTTTCATAGAAATTAGCTGGTTCAGGTAGAGCCACCACTGGCCGCTGGATGGTGTCGATGACGCTGTCAGAACTGACGTGACTCAATCCTTGGGTCACGCTTTCAAATTCAAAGTCCTAGAAAAGGGCATCTGGTTGACCAAGCCTGGGCTCCAAGGATTGATTTCTAGGGTCTCGCCCTCGATTAAGTGTAGGGAAAGCAAACACATGCCGTTCGTGTCCCTGCTGGTCCAGGTTGGAGGTGGTGGGACCACAAAGTGGGGGGCAGTCCCTCTGCCCACCTGAACAGCAGGGCAGTGAGATATTCATAAACAGGGACAGGCCTCCAGTGACTCGCCCGTATGTGCCGGGGGCTATTACAGATGCCCAGCCTGCCCTAACGTAAGAGCCGGACCATGGGGCACCTCGCAGCCAGGATTAGGAGACAGCGTTCCGTGCTGGGTGCGGTGGAGAGCTAGGGGAGGGTTTTAAGCTGGGAAGCCAGAACTGCAGACTCAACACGTGGGCACCCATCCTGGGTGAGGCCTTGGTCTTGCCGGAAAAACGAAGGCCCTGGTATCAAGGCCGGGGTCTAAGACCTGAGTGGGAGTGGAAATCAGGCTTCCCTGACATTTTAGGACAGTTGGTAATTCACCCTTCTGGTGAACATTAAGCTGTTCAACTCCAAAACCTGATGACAACAGCGATTAAAGCTCCATGGGGTGACCCCTGAGGCTCAACATCAGGCCCTAATCCCTGGGACCTTTAAATGCCACCTAGGGAATTAAAAGGTCTTTGCAGATATGATTAAGTGAAGAATTCTGAGATGGAGGGATTATCCTGGATTATCCACATGGGTCCTAAATGCAACCACAAGTGTCCTTATAAAAGAGAGGCGGGGGGACATGGGACTCACACGGAGGAGGAGACGATGTGCCAACGGAGGCGGGGGGACATGGGACACACATGGAGGAGGGGACGACGTGCAGATGGAGGTGGGAATAGGAACTATGTGGCCACAAGTCAAGGAATGCCAGTGGCTGGGAGAGGCCGAGCATGGATTCTGCCCGAGAGACCCAGAGGTTCTAGGTTTCGCCCCAGTGTCGCGGGCGTCAGCCTCCGGGCCTCTGCGTGTGAGAGAACGCCTTTCCGTTGCCTTGAGCCCTTGGCCGGTGGCAGTCTGTATGCTACAGCCACGGGGCACCAGCACAGCCCGGAAATGACTGCTGGAGAAGGGTAAAAGTGGACGTGGTGGAGAGTGGGTCTTCCAATAAAGGCCGACCTAGGATCAAATTCCACCTCGCAAGACCTTGGACTAGAACATCGCACGGACGTGGGAAATCATTGCAGTCGCTGCCCCTCCCAAGCCGACGCAGACGTGCAGGTACCAGCATTCTGTCCCGGGCTAGCTCAGAGTGCATGCCAGCGCAGCTCTCTTGGCAGCCATCAGGACGGCTGCGTGCTAGAAACTCAGTGACCGTTCCTGGAGTAACACTAACCGTCACTCACTGCCTGGCATTTTGTATCGTACCGTTTCCTTCTCTGACAAAGCAAGCACACAGTTCTCTTCTGTCCTTTGCTTTTCAGGCAAGGAGATGGTGTCTCAGGGAGTGACAGTGGCCTTTGCAAAGGCACAAAGCTACAAAGTAATAGGTGATTCATGCGAAAGCAGACCTTCCCGACTCCAAAGCCTGTCCTGCTCCATGTCCAACCAGTCGCTTGGATTTTCAGAGCCCCAGGTTCCCCTTCTGTCAGACAGGACTGCTGATCTCAGCTCAAAGAAGTGTGGGTTCAGTGAGGTCCTAACAAAGGCGGGGGGCCCAGGAGACCGTGGCTGGCACAAAGCCCCCGTTGGGGAGACGTTAGCCCGCGAGAGGCTGGGC
The DNA here is from genome assembly GCA_004026885.1 of Lyroderma lyra. Lineage (NCBI taxonomy): Eukaryota > Metazoa > Chordata > Mammalia > Chiroptera > Megadermatidae > Lyroderma > Lyroderma lyra. Next base: position 73,795 of record PVJL010005204.1, on the reverse strand, counting down.
CCCACCGGAGGCGAGCCCCACGCTGAAGTCCGGGCCTGGCAGTTTGAGAGACAGCCACACCCCACGGCCCGGCCGTTGGCCTCTGCAGGGGCCACACCTGGAGCGGAGAGCAGCGGGGTCACCCTGATCTAGCACTTTGTAAAGTCAGCGTGAGCCATGCATCCTGCCAGGCCGAGGAGTCACAGTGACACAATCAACAGTCTTTGAAGCGGAATCCAACCAAGGGCGAGGAGCAGAGGCCCCGAACGGCCTGGGGGTGAACAGCACTGTGCCGTGCTCTCCGGAACCTGCTGGAGGCTCTGCTCCCCTGTCGGGGAGGCAGACTGACACAGGACCAACCAGGGGCTTCAGGGTCCCACAGACCTGCCTTTCTACCTGCTGGCGGTGTGCTCTTGAAGGAGTGCCACGTCTCCGAGCCTCAGTTTCCTCACCTGTGAAGTGGGATGGGAATCCCTCCATCGCCGTCTGCCTTAAGGATTTCATGGGTCAGTGCAGAGGCTCAATGACATCAGTTCCTGTTGTCTTACCGGTTCCCCAAGTCCGTGCCCGAGCTGCCTGCAGTGCCCCCTGCCCCCCAGCCCCCAGCTCTGCAGCCGGGTCCAGCGGCACGTAGTATCCACTGGGAAGGACGCGGGCAGGGCCTGGTCCCCAGAACGAGGAAAGGCGGGGGCCGCAGGGCCTCCTTGACAAGTTGGGGTCCCAAAAGTCTCGCTCGCGGCTCTCTGTGGGTGAAGGAGCCAGGCGGGACCCTGGGAAACCTCGTCTCAATACAAACGGCCTCTCCTGAGGCAGAAAGCACCGGAGTCACCGTGGAACTGTCTCCCTTGTGAGTTTGGTGTCAACAAGTCCTGGGCGGCAGGCTCTGGGCACAGGAGAGCTCCTTTATCGTGATTCATCTTTTAGCAAATAATTACTCTCCCTCCAGGCACCTCATCTGAACCTTCTAATTATCCCATTGTTGGGTTTTATGTCAGCCAAGCAATAAATCAAGTGGGAGCAGGATGTCTGATGGGAGATGTGCTGGGGGCTGATGTGTGGGACGCACTGGCGCTGGGGACGGTGACGGGACAGGCGCACTGGTGCTGGGGACGGTGACGGGACAGGGCTTCATCTCGCTTGTCCTAAGCGCCCCCTTTTCTCTGTGGATTCTGTTACTTTAGGGCCCTGGGGACTGAGACCCTGCTGCCTCCGGAAGGGGGGCACCTGCGCGTGGCCGCGGCCGCAGGCCCACGAGGGGCCGGCTAACGGCTAGCCCCGGCGGACACACAGGCCGGCTCTTCTCCTCCGTGGACTTCCGTCTCCGAGGGGCGCTCTGCTGCCCTCGCAAGTCACGTTCCCCGTGGGGGAAGCCAAGAGGCCCGCGTCTGTTTAATGCATTTGATTTTATTATTTTATTGTCCCCTTCCCTTCCATTTCATTAATTGTCGTTATTAGTTTTTCTGTTGTTGAGGGAGGAGTGGATGGTTTGGAAGGAGGATGGCAGGGACTGGAGTGCCTTCCACTGCCTTCCTTCCTATGCCCAGCCACCCCCGCGCCGGTGCGCCCGACCGTATCGGGGGACAGGGGCTCACGGTGACCTGTCACAGCACGCCAGGCCACGGCAGCAGCCTCGGAAGACGCTGCGGGCACGCAGGGGAGAGTGACGTTCGCTCTGACTAGCTCGTTCTAAGCCCGAGTCCGTCCCCTGGGCCCACGTCCAGGGTGAGGTGGCACTTCCGCAAGCAGCAAGGCGACCCAGCAGCACACGCTGAGGAACTGCAAGCCGCAACGACCACGGGGCACCGCCACGCACCCACGGGAGTGCACGGATTCAGAGCACCGTCACCGGCAAGCGCTGGCGAGGGGCTGGGGTCGCAGCAAGGTGCGGCCACCCCAGAGGACGCGTGGCCAGATTCTTACAAAACTGAACGCGGTCTCATCGTACGATGCCGCGATCACACTCCGGGGTGTCCGCCCCAACTCGTCCTCACAAACATCGACCCGTGATGGTCTCTGGAAGCTGTCCTCATCCTTCTCCGGACCTGGGAGCGACCAGCACGCGCTGCCGCAGGGGACGGGTAAGAAAGCTGCCCAGCCGGACGCTGGCACCTGGTGCAGCACCCAGAAAGGAAGGAGCTCCCCAGCCGTGGGGAGACGCGGGGGACCTTGGGCGCCTGCCGGGGTGGAAGCAGGCCGCCGGATGCGAGCAGCGTGACGCGCCAGAAAAGGCGCAGCGACGAGATGGCGACACGTCGGTGGTTGCCAGGGGTGGGCTTGGGGAAAGGGCGAATGGGCGGAGCCCGGAGGGTTTTCGGGGCCACGTTGCTCATCCAAACCCAGAGAACGTGCAGCGCCAAGGGTGACCCTGATGTGAACTGTGGGCTCCGGGCGATGATGACGTGTCAGAGGGGTCCCTCGGTTAGTGGGGGATGCCCACAGCGGGGGAGGCTGTGGGAGGGCAGGGGGAAGCTGGGAAACCTTCGCACGTTCTGCTCAATTGTGCTCTGAACCCTAAACGACTCTAAAAACCAAAGTTATTTCAAAATAGGAAAATGAGGGTGCCATCGCCCGTCAGGCGCGCTGCGCTGGCCCTGAGCTGGGCAGCGCGGTGCGGCCTCCGGGCGCTCTTCAGATTGTGGACCCGCCCTGGGTACCGGGCCACCTCACCCCACGGAGCAATAGAGGCTCTGAAGGAGCAAGGAGGGGACTTGCCCAGATCGGCACAGGGGGAGCCTGAGCCGTCCCCGCACTCCAGAACCCACGCATCCAGCCATCGAGCCGGGTTCTTGCTCGGAAGCCCAGACACAACCATACCCTCATTTTTGGTGCAGCCCGCGGCCAGTCTCTGTAACCCTAGCAGGACTACGCAGCTCCTTAGCTCATTTGTTTATTCATTCACTCATTCATTCATTCACTCATTCGTTAATTCACTCATTTGTTCATTCATTTGTTCATTTGTTCACGCATTCATTCATTCACTCAGTGCGTTGCCGACAGGCGCTCGGCCGCCCTCTGCAGCGAGCCTCCTGCTGGACATCACTTTGTTCATTTCACTGTCCTGAGAGGCAGGAACCTCGAAATACCTGTTCTGCTCCCCGCGGCTCTGGCCGCATGGAGAGGATCAGACATGACACATGGATTCTCACCCGTCAGCACAGGGACCTGGCCCTCACGCGTGTTTTATTGGACCATTTGAAAGTGTGGTAAAGTCCCCTTAATGAACTGGTAGCATGCCAAAGAACACCAGGAAATTAATATCTGTGTACACACGGGGCGGCGCCTGGCACGGCTGCGAACCAACGAACCATCAATTCTAAACGAAGCTGCACGTTTGCCCCGAAGGCCTGGTCCGGGCTGAGCCTCGGCGGGTTCTGGGCTGTGCGCGAGGGGGGCGAGCAAGGTAGAGGAAATTCTTCTTCTGTAGCCAAAGTTTGGGTCTGAATTGGCCAGCTCCAGGCTCTAAGTCTTCCTTCAGTCTGGCTGCTGAGACGCGGCCACGGACCAGCCCTGCGCGCGGCTGTGGCATCGTGTTGTCTGTGCAGGCGACACAGATAAACCAGGCTGAGAACTCAACTTGCAAGCCCACGTGGGGCTGGAACAGGCCTTGCGTCGCTGCTTACCGTTACTCAGAGTGCTGTCATCTCTTCGTTTTCCATCGTGTACGGTGGCTTCCCAGCCACACAGACGGCCCAAGTTCCAGCTGGCTCCGTCCCTTCCTAGCTGTGTGACCTGGGGAAAGTTCCTGACCTCTCTGGGCCTCCATTTTCTCTTCCATACAACTGGGCAAGTGATGACCGTCTTAGGGGGATGGTAAGGATGAAATAATTTAATAAAGGGCCTAGATTAGTGTCATGACCATTCTACGGGGAACAAACAGATGAGGCATCCATAGTTTTGCTCCTGAGGGCCCCGGAGGAGAGGTGGGAGGCCAGGCTGGAGCACTCTGCAGCCGTGACGTCTGCGCGTACTCTCCTGGTTGCGTACTGGGGCGACGGGGACCAGGGCAGGAGGGATTCCCGGGGTCTGGCTGGACGGTGCTTCGCGTGCTACTCTGATGAGTCCCGGAAGGTGAGACTGTGGTTGTGCATCCTCCTTTCCCCAAAATCCTAGTGCAAGCTCCTGCACAGAGCAAGAGCTCCGTAAATGCCGGGCACAAAACGGGGTTTAACTCGAGGCTTGCGTTTCCTCGTGGCGAGGGCCCGTCTGGCCCGTCTTTACATCTTTCCAGGCTGAGCAGCCAGTGGGAGGCCAGCTCGTGCTTGCCAAATGGATAAGCGAACGAAGGAGCTCGCACAGCCACCGAGCCACCTACAAAAAGCCAGAAGTCCCCGGGTTCAAATCCGAGCCCCGCCACTCCCTGTCCGGGCCGCACCGGCCAGGTCGCGCCCCTGGAGCGTCTGCCTTTCTGTGCGCAATGGGAGTAGCGTTCGCGACACCAGGGAACACTGCACCCGGGCCAGGGCCAGGTACACGGGACGGAAGAACGTCACCTGAGGTCCCTTTCCGCTTTGGCCTCCATCGGCCCCGCCGCCCGTGGAGCGGGGACTCCCAGCGTCCCAGTGCAGGAGGCCACGCTGTGGGGGGTGGGGGTGGCCACCCCAGCACGACGTGGGGAGGAGGCATCCCGGAGCCCCCCCTCGTATGGCGCAGGGACCCTGGCAGGAGGGTCCCCTTCCGTCCCCCTTTCGTTGTCTCCTGGCTCCCGGGCGCCTTTCCACCCGCCTGGCCTCGCCAAAACCCGCAGACATCGCCGTCATGTGACCCGGGCAGGCTGCCAGCCCGCCTGCTGACGCAATGCCTGCCGCCTACTCAAAACGTCTGGGACGCACCGCCCGCCCGTCAGACCCGGGGGCAGGCGGTAATTATCACCCCTCTCCCTCTTCTCCCTCTCCCCCATCCTTTAAACTGTGTTGTCTTGTAAGGACACAGTACGCATCGTCGTTTCCTCGGAGTCCCCCCCGATTGCCTAAGACGACAGGTGACAAAAGGGAGCTATGGAAAGGATCCTTCCCGAAGGGGCTCCCAGGGTGGTGGTCCCCGGGTGAGCCCTGTGTCCTCCAGACCCTCCTCTGTTCCACCCCACGTGCTCACTTGCCCCTCAAGGGCTTGCATTCTCGTAACTTCCAAGACCACGATTTCCTGAGTTTCACGGACATCTGTGTGTGGGCAGGGTGGGCTGGGGACAGCGGGGTCGATTCGGGGGGGGGGGTGCCGTCATGAGGGACGCTCAGCCCACTCCAGTTTTTCAGGGTCATGTACACGGATTGATGTGGGGGGATGGGGCCAGTCACCATTCAGAATTGAGGTGTGGGCATGTTTCCCACGTCTCCATGTTTTTAAAAACAATGGCGACACGCCCTGAGGCAGGCCATGCAGCGGCACCTTTGTCCGGATGACTCACCGTAGTTGACGTCTTGTGAAACTGGGACACACGTGTGAGAGTGAAAGTGGGTAACGTTACTGGTGCTGGGACAGCAGGTGTCACCCGGGGCTGTGCCAGGCCAATGAGGACACGAGGTCACCCCACTTGCCCAGCTGGAGGTCGGAGGAGGGCCTTGTCACACCACTCACGCGCTGGTGTCACCCTCAGAGCTGAGACTCGGCTCCTCCGCACTCAGAACCTGTTTGTTCTTCATTTTCTCCAGGAGCCCATCAGGAAGATGAGGAAAGGTGTTGGGCCCAGGCAGTGACAAATGACAGTCCACAGAGGCGTTGCTCCCGAAAGCAAAGTCTGGGGAGACCTTTGGGTGCTTAGGAGCAAAGCCCCGTGTGGCTCAATAGCTCCTTGTATTTAAGCGATAACGTTGCACCACGGCTGGACTGGAGATTGGGCAGTAGCGGTGAACGAGGCGTGGTGTGTCACTCCCAGGAGCCTGGAGCCGGGGGCAGGACGTGGACAAGGAAGCAAACAGCAGGAATGCCTTAACGTGTGACTCGTAATGGAGGGGTGGGCATAGGGATGCCGTGAACACACAAGGGACATTTATTCTGCCTGGGACGGCTGAGGGCTTCCCGGTGGAGGGGATGTGGGTGCTGGGCTTTGAGGTATGCGTAGGCATCCAGGAGGCAGAGCATGCACAGAGGGCTCCTGGGCAGAGTCTTCAGCGAAAGCGAGTGCACTGAAGTGTTGGGGGAGCAGAGGGCACCCAGGGAGGACCTGCCATCAGGCCAGCAGCGGGCCCTTCTGTTTGTGGGACCCAGAACCCAGGACAAACGGAGGGCAGCGTACCATGTGTCCGAAGGTTTACAAGCCTCTAATCAAGCTAACCACCTGTTAAGTAAAATGTTTCTATTCCAAGGATACAAAATGTGAACATATTTTCTCAGAAATGCAAACGAAATGCAAAACGTTAAACAATCACTACATATATTTTCTAAAAATTTTCTTCTAAAGATAGTCGTGGTTGAAATTAAAAAGCAAAATACAAATTATAACTCCTGAATACTAAAACACTTTAAAACTTAAATAGCAGTTTGAAATATGATTTATTTAATCATAAAAGCAGATTGAAATATGATTTATTTAATTGGAAGTTCATGTAATTTTTAAAAATTATGGTAATATACTCATAACACGTTTAACCGTTTCCGGAGTTACCCGTTAACCTTTCGTAAGTGTCCAGTACATGCTGTTCTTCCTCCATCACCATCGTCCGTCCCCAGGGCTCTATTTGTCTTGCAGAACTGAAACCCTGTCCCCATTAAACAATAGTTTTCCATTCCTCCCACCCTCAGCCCCGGGGACCACCATTCTCCTCCTGTCTCTGTGAATTTGATGACTCTCTGCACCTCAGTGAAGGGGAAGCGTGTATTTGTCTTTCTGTGTCTGGCTTGTTTCTCTGAGCATAACGTCTTCAAGGCTCACCCACGTTGTAGCATAGTGCAAGTCAGGATGTCCTGTCTTAAAAAGCAGCATTTTAAAAACATTTAAAATGTTTTCACATGTGAACATTTCCCAACAGTGTTTCTGTGTCCATCCAGCTGCTAAAATAGAGCCAGGAGCCTGCTTCATGCATGTTACGTGTGGACCCACACACGTGGAAATGAAAGCGTGTAGTCCATTGCTTGTTACTGCAGTGTTCCCAGGCTACGTGTGCAGCCCTTGCACACTCAGGGCCAATTCCTGAATTCATCTAGAATCTGATTTGGAAAGTAAGGGGCCTGGTAAAACGGGGAGCCTGGCATTACTGTGAAACCACCCATTCAGACTGAGGGCAAAGACTGAGCGAGTCTTTCTTGAATGCAGTCTCAGCTCTCTGGAGCAGCAGCTCCAACGATGAGAATGGTAGAATGAGCAGATTTTTCCAGCATTTGAACCTACATGCACTAGAAGGGATTATATCATAAAGGCGCAAGCACCTTCAAATGCAATCATAGCCACTTTTTTCCCTGGGGGTATTTTCGGGACCAGTCACCCCAGGGAGTTCCTGGTGTCCTCAACATTACCGACAGTCCCTCCCACTTCTCCCCCCCGCCCCCATCTCTCCACCCACCCTCTTTGGATCTGTAAGAGCTTTCCTGGGATTCTGTAGAACAGCTCTCTTCCCTTCGACCCCCAACACACACACACATGCATGCACACACATGCACAACATGTGTGTACACACACACGTACACACAAATACCCACATGTACGCATATGCATGCACACAGGCACACGTACACACGCACACATGTGCGCACACACATGCACACACGCACACATGTACACACGCACACACGTGCACACACATGCACACACGCACATGCACACACGCACACACGTGCACACTTGTGCACACACTGGGACTTGGAGCTGGATGAAGGCTGGCTTCCATCTGACACTTACCCGCAAACACGAGGGCGCTTCCTGCAAGCAAAGGCAGTTCCCTCCCTTAGAGGAATTCTGGTGTCAGTGTTAGACACAGACGTTGTTTTCGTCACGTAAAGACGAGGGAGGCACTGTGTCGCCTGAACGCCGGGCTGGAGGAGGCCATCGTTCTGTGGGGTGGCTGGGGACGGCAGTGCTTGCTGCCCCCTAACTGCTTCTCCTGCCTTCCAGCTGGAACGGGGCCGCCGAGCGCACGCCAAGCAGGAACGGCTCTGGAGGTGCTCTGCCCCTCCCAGTGCGCAGGCTCCCGGGCTAGATGCTCGAGCTGGCGGAAAATCAAACACGCTGAGTTTCGGTGATTTATGTGGGATCGCTTGAGCATTGGAAACAAACACCACGAGAGAATACAAATGAGCAATTACCGTGAACCTGGCCTGGGGGAGTCCCGCTCTGCTCATGGGGCCTCGTGGGGCCAGGTGTTAATTTGCTGACAGTCAGCGCTGGACAGGAGCACGGCCATTATCTAGTCCCACGATCCACAGCACACTTAGCTGGTAGTGGAGCGATGGCTTTAAAAAGACTCTTCCAGATGCCTCTATATCATGCAGATACACATAAAATTCCACCGCTGGAGCAGGAGTTAGGGAGAGGAGACCTAATGCCCTCGGAGGGCCCTGTGACCCCGCATGTGGCCCTCCCCTGCCCCTGCCATGCCCCCAAGCCTGCCAGCAGCTTAAGCTTGTGAAAAAGCAACACGTGAAGGCCAGTCTGTGTGGCAGGCTCCGGGACAGCCGCGGCCTTCCCGAGCGGTCAGCCCAGGGCCTGGGGCCGTTTCTCGCCTCCCCGCCAGACCCGCGTGGCCTTTTGTGGGCAGGCTCGTGGACACCCAGAAGACCCCGGGCCAAGTTTGCTGGTCTTGTGCATAAGCCACAGGACTCTTGAGGATGGACTTGTCCCCTGGGTGTGAGATAAGCATTTCGGAGATGGTCTGGGCTCTGCGCAGAGGAGGGTCGGTTTGTTGGGAGGGCTGGGGTCACTGAAGGAGGCTGACATACTGTCACTTTAGCACCCAGGTGACAGAGGAAGGGAGAAACAGCTCTGTTTTCCCACTCACTGGATCATTCACTCATTCGTTCATTCGGTATCTCCTGGGAGCCTCCTGGTTCCTGGGGCTGGGGGCTTAGTCTGGGGCAGACAGGAGAGGAAACTGGCAGCAATCAGTGCTTGGACAGAGGCCAGCACAGTGCTGCCGTGGGGACACTGCAGAGAGGGGGTGTGGGGGTGCCAGGGAAGGTGCTGTGTGGATCCGGGCATGGAGAGGAGCCTGTGCCCACCGTGGAGATCAGGCCCGGGACACCTGTGCTTCCCGAAGCGGCTGTGCTCTGCGCCGCACCGCCTGCTACGGAGGAAGACCCTCCCCGGCCCGTTACCCGGCAGTGCCTGCGAGTTAGTCACACGGGCCGGCGTGCTGCTCCCGTAAGCTTCCTGGAGGGTGACAGGAGGAAGGGGGAGGGGTCTGAGGCTCATAATGTGACTCAGAGCCCACGGGAGGGGACTTAGCTCAGGTCCGAGTACAGGGCACTCAAGTCCATGGGCCTGAAGGCAGACTGACCAGGCTCCGTGGCTTCTGCCTGCCGAGTTTCCGGGGAAAGCCCGGTCCCCTCCCCGAGCCTCGGATGTGCAGCCAGCTAAGGCCTGAGTTTTGAATTTTTGGGGGGCTGGGAAGGTGAACCCTGATGGCCGTATTCCCCGGCTGGCCTTTTGTTCTCGGGTCATCACAATGGACCCGAGTTGCATCACCTGTAATGATCTCCTTTAAGAAGTCCTCACCTTCTTTTCAAAAACTTCAAAAAAGAAAAAAATTGGAGGAACTTTTCCCGCTGTTGAGGACTCAGGAACAGCACGCTGTTTGACCCGAACGTCTGAGCCCTCTGCACGTCCCTGTGCGCTGGGTGAGCCATGTCAGCGTCTGTGTGTGCAAGGCCACACATGATGGAGTGACCACACAGAACTGGTCAGATGCAGATGTGTCCCCGTGTAACAGAAAACATGACAGAGGGGGCAGAATGCGTCAGCTCGTCCTCGGGGACGGAATCACACCGAGCGTGCGCAGCCTTCTCAGACTGGCCTCTTTCTCTTAGTCACGTGCATTTGAGACTCCTCCGTGTCCTTTCATGGTTTACTAGTTCAGCTCCTTTGGGCTCTGAAGGATATTTCACCTTCTGGATGTTCCTCAGTTTATTTATCCATTTACTTACAGAAGGACATCTTGGTCGCTTCCAGGTTGGGGCAATTATAAAGCCACTGTGGCCATCCGTGTGCAGGGTTCTGTGTGCACAGCTCACCTGAGTAAGTGCCAAGGAGCGTGGCTGATGGACGATGTGGTAGTTCTGTAAGAGCCTGACCGAGTGTCTTCCACAGTGGCCGCACCATTTGTACCCCCACCAGCGGTGGCTGCAAGTCCCTCTTGCCCCACATCCTCACCAGCCTTCGGTGGTGTCAGCGCTCTGAATTTTGATCATTCGAATACGTAGAATGAGCTCATGGACATTTTAGTTCGCATTTCTCTGATGACATGTGATGTTGAACAACGTCTTACGTTCTCATTTAACATCTATATGTCTTCTCTGGTGAGGTGTCTTCAAGGTCCCGGGACCATTCTGTAATCAGGTTGTTTTCTTATTGTTGAGTTTTAAGGTGGTGTTTTCTTTTTCCTTTCTTTCTGGTTTTGTTTTGGTTTTGTTATTTTTGTTTTTGTTTTTGTATATTTTGAATACCGGTCCTCTATCAGATGTGTCTTTTGCAAATTCTTTCTCTCGGTCTGTGGGTTGTCTTCTCGTTCTCTTGACATTCTTTTTCACAGAGCAGAAGTTTTTGATTTTAATGAAATCCAGCTTACCAATTATTTCTTTCACAGACTGTGCCTTTGGTTGTTGTACCTAAAAAGTCATTGCCATACCCAAGGTCATCTAGGTTTTCTCCTATGTTATCTCCTAGGAGTTTTTATAGGTTGGCATTTTAAATTTAGGTCTGTGACCCATTTTGAGTTAATTTTTGTGAAGGGTATAAGGTTCGTGCCTAGATCCATATATATATTTGCATGTGGTCATTCAGCTGTTTCAGCGCCGTTTGCTGGATAGACTGCCTTTGCTCTATCGGATTGTCTCTTTTCTTCTGTCAAAGATCAGCTGCCTGTACTGATGTAGGTTTGTTTCTGGGCTCTCTGTTCCGTTTCATTGATCTGTCTGTGTATTCTTTCAGCAATGCCGCACGTCTTAATTACTGTAGGTCAATAGTAAGTCTGCAAGTGGGGTAGTGTCTGTCCTCCATCTTTGTTCTGCTCCTTCAGTATTGTGTTGGTTGTCTTGCTGTATAAACTTAAGAGTCAGTTTGTCACTATTCACAAAACAATTGCTGAAATTTTTATTGGAATTATACTGAATCTAGGGAGCAAGGTGGGAAGAACTGTCATCTTGCCAATATTGAATCTTCATGGCCATGAACATGGACTATCTTTTCATTTATGTACTTCTTTGGTTTCATTCATCAGAGTTTTGTAATTTTCCTTACTTGGTTTTTGTACATATTTTGTTAGATTTATACCTAAGTATTTCATTTTGGGAGGTGCTGATGTCAACGGTGTTTATTTTTTTATTTCAAATTCCACATGCTCCTTACTGGTATCTAAGAAAGCAATGGCTTCTATATTAAGCTTGCTGTAAAGAAAGGTCTTATATAGCAAGGTATCCTGCAACCTTGCTATAAAATGTTTATTACTTCCTGGAGTCTTTTTGTTAATTCTTTCTGATTTTCTACATAAGTGAATATGTCATCTGCAAACAAAGGCAGTTTTATCTCTTATTTTCGTTTCTTATCTTACTGTATCAGCTAGAACTTCCTGTATAATGTCGAAAAGGAGTGGTAACAGGGGGCATCCTTGCCTTGTTTCTGATCTTCATGGGAAATCTTCTAGTTTCTCACCATCAAGAGAAATGATGTTAACTCTAGGGTTTTTGCTAGACATTCTTTATCCAGTTGAGGAAGTTCCCCCTATCTTCCTAGTTTACTTGATTTTATTTTCTCTGGGGCTCAGTTGTACGTCTGATCTCCTACAGTTAAACTCTCAACCAAACCTGAGCTAGTTCACTTCGTTGCTCTGTCCCCTGCAACCAAAGCAGCCCCGACTACATAATGCTCGTGTCCCTCCTTCTCCTTCTGACTGCACGAGGAGCAGCACCGGGCATTTTCGAACACGAACTTTTCTCTCAGAAGTAGCTTCGCAAGGTTGGAGCCATTCACTTATCATTTATGGGGAGGAAGCTGAGGTCCCCCCAGTAGTTATGTACTTCTCACACTCCCTGCATTAGTTTCATTGGCTGCTATAACAAGTGACCACAACTTGGTGATTATAAAACAGCAGGAAGATGTTCTTGCTCAGTTCTGGAGGACAGGAGTCTGAAATCAAGCTGTTGGCAGGGCCGTGCCCCCATGGGGGCTCTAGGGGAGATTCTGTTCGTGCCGCCTCCAGCTCCAGGTGGTGGCCGCATTCTTTGGCTTGAGGCCACACCACTCCAACCTCTGCCTCCTCCTCTGTCTGTGTCAAGTCGCTCTCTGACTCTTTCTCATAAAGACACTTGTCATGGGTTTAGAGTTCACCCAGATAATCTGGGATGATCACCTCCTCTTAAAATTCTCAACTTAATTACATCAGCACACGCCCTTTTCACAAGCAAGGTCACATTCACGGGTTCCAGGATTAGGATGTGGACACATCTTTTTTGGAGCCATCACTCAACGACGACACTCACATCTCTTAGAGGTAGCAGGTCAGGCACTGAGCTTGGGCTGCCCAACCCCACGGCCAGGTACCTTCCCACGGACTCCACCAGGAGTCACAGAGCCAGCGGTTACCCAGATCTCTTCCTCTAGTCTCTTCTTTGTTTTTTACAGTTGGTGAAACTGAGGCCCAGATACAGTCAGTGATCTGTACTAAATCTCACGGCCCATGCTTTTGGACACCAGGGGTGTCCAAACTTTTGGCGTCCCTGGGCCACAGCGGAAGAAGGAGCATTGTCTTGGGCCACACAAAAAAGGCGCTCACACTAGCGAGGGCTGATGAGCTAAAAGAAAGGTCCTTGCATGATTTTCTAATGTTTTAAAGAAGTTCACGAATTTGTGTCCAGCCGCATCCAGAGCCGTCCTGGGCCGCGTGCGGCCCGTGGGGCGCGGGTTGGACGAGCTGCCAATCTCGGCGTGCCATCTGAAAAAAGTCAGCACGACTTCTGGAAGTTCCCGAGCGCCCTTTCTACAAGTGGGGGACCTGGAGCCAGCTCGTTAGCTTATTCCAGAGGCTCCCGGGGTTCCGCCATCATCATTTATTTTTAGTGGCGGGAGAAGGGTCCCTTCGCAGAGAGGCGTCACGGTCAGCTTGTAACGGCGGCTCGCGCGGGGCTTGATGGATGGCCGACTACACCTTATTAAAGGCCATTACAATTTCCAGCATTTGTCATCTGAAAACATCTCCGAACACATGCCAGCTTGTTCGAGACTGGCTGTGAGGAGCTGAGTCGGTCTTGTTCTGCCCTTACCTTGTCAGCTCGAGCGCTGGCACCCAATCAAACTCTGACGATTGAAACCCTGCCCACGTTTCCTAATAGATTCGAACCAGGCGGGGACGGCACGGTCCAGTGCAGTAGCACCGAAGAACACACAATCTATCAAAGCCGCCCCGAGTGCGGACTTGCTTCCCCACTTGGAAAACTGGACGAGAAGCGGCGCTCAGTGAACCGTCGCTTCCCGTGGGAGTCGTGACAGCTAAGGAGAGGGGAACCGTCTGGAGCAGCCCGCGCGGAGCTCCCAGAATAATGCAAAGCAGTCTGGCTGACGTGTCGGTGGTGGTGCAGGGCCTGGTGCAGAAACCTTGATCAAAGCCTCTTGGCATCTGAAGTCATCAGTAATTCGACAGTCTATTTGGGTGAAAAGAGCTTTTTTTTCTGGATGTCCCACTTCAGGCCCACCCCGGAGAGGGGCCGGGCTCCGGTAACAAGGCTGCCGGCAAATCAAGACACCTCTTCTCCAGACGTGACACGAAACACGTGGCGGCGGCCGCGCGCTGCGATCGGGTTTCAGCGGGGAGCCCCGAGTCCGCCCCGCGTGCTGTTTGCGTGCGTGTCATCTGTCCTGGCCGGGCTGGCGCGTCCTTCACAGCGCCCCGAGCAGCGGGCCTCGCCCTGCATGGGACCGCTGCCCGCGCACGCCGGCGGGGTGGGGGTGGGGGTGGGGGCTTAAGTGACGAGGGTCTGATGCGCGGGGTCACCCTGGCTAGTTATGATTCCATGAGGTATTGCCTGGCACGCATCTGTGCCCGGCCTAGGCTGGTTCCTGGGGCCGCGGAGGTGAACGTGCACAGCCCTTGCCCTTCATGAGGTCAGGCCCTGGTCGGAAAGGTGGCGTACCAAAGCACGCTTACCGTGCAGTGCGGTGACAATGTCAGACGGGACACAGGGGGCGGCGAGGCCTGCCCTGGGCGCTGACCCGGCGTTGGGAAGAGAGAGCCAGCTGTTCGACGGAAGTGACGGCACCTGAGCAGAAGCAGAGCTGGGACGCCGGAAGCCCACACTCACCCTGTGTGTTCCAAAGCGGTCCCTCCTGTGATGCGTAAAGGTAATGTCAACGACGAAATGATGACGAAGGCCCCAGGGAAAAGATACTAGTGGAAGACGTGGAGAAATGTGACGGGCAAGTCAGTGGCCAGACTGCGACATGCAGAGAGAAGGTGGGGGAAAGGCCGGGCATTACCTCTATGTCCCCTTTTCCCCAACCGATGGTACGGCCAGACGCCCTCAGCTGTCCCCAGCAGTGCACCTCCTGGGGGAGCGGCCGGGTCGTGCGTGTCTTCCTCACTGAGGAGGTGAGGAGGGAAGAGGGGTGGAGGCGGGAAGCGGGAAGAGAGGGCAGGTCAGGCCGAGGGAACAGCATGTGCAAAGGCCCTGGGGTGTGAGGGCACAGGACAGGCTCGGGGGACCCTTCATGCGTCAGTTTGACTGGAATAAAGATTGTGTTTAAGGGAATTCTCAGGAGAAAAGAAAAAGGTTGAATCAGAGGTTGGAAACCATTTCAGGGGTCCTTGGGTAGCAGGCCAAAGAATTCAGGTCGGGTTTTCTTTAGTAAGAAATGGGAACCACAGCTTCTTAGCAAAGTGGGTGACGGACTCCACGTCATACTCCATGAACCTGACAGTGAATTCAACCCTGTCCGAGGCTCTGGGAGGGGCATGGAATTAAACCCAGGGTCCTATCGCCGGAGGAGGTGATCGTTCTGAAAGAGACACACGAGACACACACACACACAGTGACAACGAGACAGTGATTACGAGTTCGTGTTGTAAAGCGTGTCCTGCCCTGCCCTGCTCCGGAAGCTGGTCCCCAGGCTCCCAGTCACTGTCCCTTCTGGAGCTTCAGTTTCCAGGTCTCTCAAATGGACGTCCTCCTCCCTGCTGACAGAGTAAAGGAATAAACCGTGTGACCCGCCTGACCTCGTCTGCCTGTGGGCGCAGGGGCATGCGGCTTTTGCAGTAGGAGGGAGGATGATCATTTTTGATGGTCAAAGAATTCTTTTCCAGGTATAGGATAGGTCTCATCTTACACAGAGGTTTATGTAAGGATTTACACAGCTTTTTTCCTTCCAAATTATAGATTTTTGGGTGGGGGGAATCCTGCGTAAAATGGAAGGATTTTGGAGGAAGAGTTGAGAGAGTGTGGTCACCTTGGCCCAGAGGAAGGGGCTCCCATGAAGCTTATAATTCTCCCTTCTAATCAGCCTCGAGTTCTGTAACTAGAACACATCCCTTCAGCTCTGACTCTAAACCAAGTTCTGGTTGCATGCAGGAGACCCAGTGGGGTGACAGAGAGAAACTGGGGACTCCTCTACCCTTCCAGGGCAAACCCCCGTGCAGACCTGCTAGGAAGAAAGCCTTGCCCGGAACATCCAAACCCATGGGTCTTCGTTGAGTTCTGATCCTTGTTTATTCCCTGATTGCTCCAGAAAGTAGCCAACTCCTGAGATAGAGAAAAGCAAACATTTGCTCAGCTCATAGTTGACACAGACTCTGTGACTTTGCCTATGTTACTGGAAGTGTCAGTGTTCACGGGGACCCACCTGAGAAGTTTCGTGAACACCCCGAGGACCCAGGGACGTCCCAGTCAGTTAAGACATTCTTATTGCAGGACGGCTTCGTGTGGGGGCTGGGGAGGTGGGGACCAAAGGCCTCAAATCCAGTAGTTTTGTCTTTTCAGCCCAGTGGCCGATGAAGGCGGAAACACGAATGTGAAGAAGTAATCCTAATACAAGGAGAGAAGAGCTGAGATTCTACAAATCTTCCTTTAGTTTTTCTTACTTGTGTGATGTGTGCTCAGTGTAATTCCAGGACTCCAATCCAAGCGCACACACGATGGCTACGCTCACTTTGGTTGGCAGAGGCAGTCTGAATAACAAATATTATGGTTGGAATTTCTAAGGACATAGCTTAGGCTGATGGGCACAACGGAATAAAATCTTTTAAAATTTGAGACGCTCTCATAGCTTTATTCTGAATAAAATGGGGATATATAAGGCAGCTGTAGAAAAGTTTATTCAACAAAGCTTTTCTCGCAGAGAACATTGCATTCATTTGGAAGAAATACCATGATGTCTTGTTTGGGGTAAAAAGTGAGACTCTAGTAGAATGTTCGAGCAACACGTTTCAAGTTCCTTTGAGGGGGACCTAAGGGGAATTGAGAGGAGACAGTAAATGGGTGCTGTGTATGGCGGGGGCAGAGACCTCCCTGTGAGGAGCAGAACTTTGCAGAGGGACCCTGGAGGTGTGGTGATCACTAGTGGCTGTGGGGGTGAATAGTATTCCTTCCCCAAGTTCCCCAGAAGATTCTGCAAGGACAGAGGAAATGCTTTACCGTAGAAAGTGGCCAAGATGTGCCCAGAGTCACAGAAGGGCTAGGACATAAGTCCTGGCATTGAAGTCTCAGAAAGACATGACCCTGGAGTTGAGTCATTTGACCCTAAAAGCTGGAGTGAGCCTGGCTGACATCTGAGCTCTGAGGATGGACACTGTTGCATGACGTTAACTTTAGAGAAAGGAAGCAACTAAGTCCGACTGAGAAATAGCATTCCCTCTTTAGGGCGAGAAATAAACACCGATTATTCAAATTCATCCTCGTCTTTGCCTTGTGGAGGAGCAGGTTGACTCGCCAACTCTTCCTGAAATGGGCTCTTCCTGAAAATCCTTCGCATTGGAATGTTAAAGGAGCAGAGTTCTCATTCCAGTCCGTGACTTTTAAAAGCGTATGTGCCTTTAAATGCAGCAATGCTAACCCTGAGAGTTTATTTAAAGGCAATAACTAAGAACGCTCAAAAACTCAGCCATATGGCTGTTCATTACAGCACCGTTTGTAAAAAGAAAAAGTTAGAAATAATCTAAATAAATGACCAAAAATGAGAGAATGGTTAAACAAATGATGACACGTGCATAAAATGAAGTATTGTATGGTCACTGAAAACCATACCATAGGGCTGTATTTATTGACATGGGGAAATGCCCACAATATAATATTACAGAAAAAATAACCATTCAAAAACCTACAACTATGGGGCCATTTGTACAAGAAAAAAACCACAAAAAAAAACAAAACAAAAAAAAAACCAGTGGTACACATACATTATCCTACACAGAGGAAGGCTGAGGAGGACGTGCTCGCGTATCACCGAGGAATGATCCCTCGGGCTGGGGGGCTGGGCTCACTGTTACTCCCGTCATCGTTTCCGGCATCCTCTACGTGGCTTTACAATGCATATCTATAATCGTATAAATTCATAAAGCTCTTTCCACTTCAGGACCAAAAATCAAAACAAAGGTTCATGTGTCCTATCATACTATTTTTCATTAGATAGTTAGAAGTACCTATTTACATACATACAAAGATGTCTGGAATGAGGCTCACAGGGAGTTAAGAGTTGTTACTGTGGAGTGGGTGGGATTATGGATGGTTTATCATTTCTTATTTTGGCTTAACTCTATTTTGAAAATGGCCTACAATGCAAAGTGTTGCTTGTATAATAGGGGAAAGCTGAAGGTGGAGTGATTCTCTCCGGGCTTCTTGTGCGTGGACGGGCCGGTCCTCCCTCTGACCTCCTACCTCTCAGATTCCCCGAGGCCCAGGGGCAGTAAGCAGTCACCGCCTCCAGATTCGACCACGGGGAGGGAAGGGAGCTGGGAAGTGAGCATTTTGAGGCAGAGTAGCTGGGTTAGAAGTCTGACTCTGCTGTTTTCTACTTCTCTGACTGAGGGCAGGTGACATAACCTCTCTCAGGGCCTCAATTTTCTTATCTGCAAAATGGACATAATAGTAGTTTCCACTGCAGAGCTCTGAGAGCCTCAGGGAAGACATAACCAGCTCCAGTCTGTTTTCTCCTATTTTACAGATGAGGCTAGAAGAGCTCAGGGAGGTTAAGCCACTTGCCCAAGGTCACATGGGGACAGATAGCAGAGCTGGAATTCTAAATGACTCAAAGTCCAGTGCCCGTGGCCCTCCTCAGAGATGAGGGTTCCACCACTCAGGCTTGGCCATACGGTTACTGTGAAAACCAGATTCCACACAGGCCAGCTGCAAGGAACAGGGAAGCTCCCACAGTAGCACTGAGCACGTGGTGCACACTGGGTCTCCAGGACTTCCATGCGCCTCCAGCCCTGCCCCCTCTTAGCCACTCGGTTGGGTGTCCTTGGGGAGGCTGATGAGGTCCCTTAAACTGGTGTGAATTTGGCTACAGAAAAGGAGAGGAGAGCAGAGGAGAGGAAAGAACATGAAACGCTGTTTGGGAGGAGATGCTTGTTATGAAGTGCTGGGTCCTCGCAATGGGCTAAGCTGCCCTGAGAAATAGCAAAGCCAGCCACGCCCCCGGAGCCGGCCACGCCCCCGGAGCCGGCCACACCCCGAGTCGGCCAAGCCCCACCCCGCCCCGCCCCGAGCCGGCCACGCCCCCAGAGCCGGCCACGCCCCCGAGCTGGCCACGCCCCCGAGCCGGCCACGCCCCCGGAGCCGGCCCCTCCAGGCTGCCAGTGGTGCAGAGCAGAACCTCAGGCGCCCACCTTCCCCGCCGCCCCACCCCGGACACAGCCCTTCCTCACTCACCCCTGGGCTTGCATCTCCCTGGAGGGAGGGAAGCAACTTGAGGGAGGACAAAGGAGGGGTTTTACTTTCACTCGAATTTTCTAGATTGAAAACTAGCAATCCCTGAGTGCCGGCTCTCGTGCAATCACAGCGCTCGCACTGGCATTTGAATCTTCGCCCAGGCCACGTTATTCCAGAAAAATCTCGCACTAAGTGAAAGAGGACGGTCGTGGTTATGGTGGGGCCGGGGGAGTGGCAGGGACGCAGCCCCCTAGAGTCAAGCCCGGTTGGTGGCGAACCCCGACTCCACCTCCCAGGCCCTGGGCCTGGCCCTCCTCCAGGGGGTTGAGGGCTAGGAGCCTGGTCCCATCACTTAGCAGCCAAGACCTGTCTGAGCGCCAGTCTTCCTCTGGAAGATGAGGGTGATGAGAACAGCTTCACTCGGTGGAGCGGAGCCGGTTAGTGCTGGTTAGTGCCGGTTAGGACGTCAGTCCTCGACACTCAGGAGGAGTCGTGCTTCACCTCTCTGCGACTTGTTTTTCTTATCTCTGAAATGGCGCGATGATGCCCTGTGAACTCATCTCTCCTCTGTGCACCAGGCTTATCTCCAGAAATCTCTCCCAGCTGTGGGCGGTAGTCTGGGACCAACCTCGTGGAAAGGCCTGGCACACAGTAGGTATTTAATTAAAAGAGCAACAGCAAGTTCTTAACTGTGTCTGCTCGGGCCAGATGAACGCCCCACCTTGAAGGGCCGTCTATACACAGGCCAACTGGCTGTTTTCCTCAGGACCAACAAGCAGATTCTCTGATTGTTTCCTTGGCAACAGTGTGTAGCGCCTGAAATGATCAGAGAATCAACCTGAATGTTTGGTGCTTTTGACCTGTATTGACTGAGCTCAACCCAGGTCCATGCAGGAAGAAGTGGCTGTCCCAGGTCTGTGGGCCGCCATGACGGAGCCAGGTGGCATCATGCACATTGCGGCACCAGCGGGCAGCTGGCTGGGTGCCTGACAGCAGCTCACGCGGGCAACCGGGCCACCACCTGGTGGGATCACTCTCTAAGGGACTCAGAGAGTCCCCCGAGGTGCTGACTCCTTGTGCCCTCCGATCTTGCCCCAGATACAGGCACTTCTGGCTGAACCTGTGCCACAGCAGGTAGATCTCTCCCAGCAGCTCCCCCAGCTCTACCTGGGGGCCACCTGACCTGAGCGGGGATGAGGGATGGTGTGGGGTGGGTGCATCTCTGCCTTACGCAGCCTAGCGTAACAAACACTCATGGTTCTGTCATTCCCAGGCACCGGGCTGGGCTCCAGGAAAAATAAAACTGAAAATAATCAACTAAATTTTAGCATTCGGCAGGCTCTGCACTGAGCACTTTGTAGACTGTAGCCCCCTTCACCTTCACCATTCCCCTAAATGGCTGTGTGGATGAAGTGAGCTCAACTTTAAAGATGGGGAAGCTAGCACATACAGTCCTGCTCCAGAGTTTAGGGACCGACCTCCAGGATCAAGGCGGAGCTTCTGAGCAAGACTTGCAAAGCCCCGCCTACTCCTCCAGCCTTATTTGCATTTTCCTGGATGCCGTGTTTGCAAAGCAATGGGTCACTTCCACAAGCCCCTCCCTTTCTTGTCCTCTGCGTTTGTTCATTAGCTCTCTGTCCAGAATGTTCCCCCTGCTCCCCCACCTTCCCCTGGCTTCCAACCGGTCTACAATAAGAGCGTGTGAGTGCACCTACCTCCTAGAGACCAGGCACTTTACCTACAGAACAACCCTGTGATGTAGATGTTATTATACCCCCTTTAAGGAACGGGAAACTGGGCATTGGATGGCAAAGCCTCTAGCCACAAAGTCACAGAGCCAGGAAGAGGCAGATGTGGGATTTTAAATCATAAAAGTTGGACTTTGGAGCCCACTGTCTTCTCTACACCATGGTGCTTCTCTTGGCTCAGGAACCTCCTTCTTCAAGAAGCCCTCCTTGATTGCTCGGGTTGGCTAAGGCACAGGAATGTGCCAGAGCCTGCCCTTACCGGCCCGCGAGAGCTGGTTATTAAATTGTCAGGAATTTTGCAAGCTGGTTGTTAAACACAGCAATTATTAAAGATTAAATTATAAACACATAATTAAAGAAATTATATTAAAAACAAAGGTCGTAAATACTCAAAACTCATCACTTCCTAATTATTTTATTACATTTTACTATTATCTTTGCTCATAAGATTATTTAGGTCCCTTGCTTCTGTATGGTGGGGATTCTATAATACATAATGCTGGGCTACTGTGTATCTCTCAGTGATGTCGCATTGGCAGCTTTAAAATCGGCCACAGTCGGCGTATTTACACCATGGAAACTGGTGAACACTACCATTCGGGGCTTAGTTTATTGTTGAGTTGATCGTCCAGACTTAACAAAGTGGTGGAGGAAATGTCAACAGTGCAGCTTAAGGTTGCAAGCCTGTCACGTCTGTAGCCATCACTTGGTGAAGAGCTCCCCAGTTATTGAAGAAATACTCTTCCAGTATTTGAAAACTAGTATCCAACTTAGCAGAGAAGTTGCTCAGATCACAGATAAACAAGTGGGGTTGCAACAGAGTTCTCCTGGATTTACTTCCATCGTAACTGTTAACGTTAATGAACACATGTCAGAACAACTCAAGGACCAGGTGATGGACATTCAGCAGCACCCCCAGGTGAGGCGCCCCTTCTCCGTGACCTGGGCCAGCTGTGGTTCTTCCCATAGCAGCCTGAACCCCAGAGCTCAGAAACAGTCCACCTATGTCTCCCTCTTCCGGACTTTTTCTTTTCGGTATCCCCAGTTCTTGGAGGGCCAGACATTCAGTGACGTGAATAATGGAATGCATGTGTGCATGGCCGGATGAGTAAAGAATTCACCCTGCCCCCAGCCAACCGCCCTCAGGAAAAACGTTCCTAAGAGCGTTCTCATTCACGTGCGTATTATTCCTCCTCTTTCCGTGGATTGCTGAGTACCTACTGCGTACAGTTGAGTTTATTCTACCTCTCGTGGGCTGGGCACATCATCATGAAGATCCCGACACCAGAAAGGACAAAAAAAGGTTAGGACTCAAGAGCTTTTCCTGTCTCATGTTCAAAGCAGCGCCCAAATCTACCTACTACTTACAGAAAAGCGAAGTCATCACGCTTGCCATGTCCCCTCACCCCCGCGGCCCCCGGAGGAGGCTCAGGAAGGTCCGATGGAACTCCATTCACGACGCTGGGGACCCAGAGGTCACGGAGAGCCATGGCGAGGTTCTGGGTGTCTGATGATGAGAGCAGGGTGATTGTCCAGAAGTGAAGAGCTGGCTGGCCTCTAGTGTCTGAACTGTCGTTGTGTCGCTGGGTGTCTGCTGAGGCAAAGAGAAGACACAACAGCTCAAAATAATGAACAATACAAGTTCAGGGGATCCGAAGCCCCATCCGTCCACCATATTCCTTTTGACAGGCCCCAGTCTTCTCCCTTCTAGCAACATGCAACTTGAACTTTAAGACTATTTTAGCAGATGAACAATGTAGCGTGCATGCCATTATATTACTGCAAAGACAGGGGCTCTTAAAGTAAACAAGGAAATAATTAGTCACAAATGAGTGAGAGAAAAGAACAGTCATTAGCACAGTGTCACCTGTCAAAGGGGGCTGTGTGTATATGTGGGGGTGGCCATGTAGGCCTATCGCAGCCACCTGAGACCTCCCCCAGCGCCCTCCTGTGTCTCTTTTCCTTAAAAAGAAGAGACGGGGAGGGAGGAAAATCAGTTGCCTCAACTTGAAAGTCGGCGCTGCAGGAGGCATTAGCAAAGGACTTTCTTGTGGCTGGGAGCCCCGGTCACCACCATTAAGTCTGAGGCGTGGCGTGCTTTGCTCGGCGTGCCCTGACACATGAAAGAAAATGATTCGGGCAAGGAAAATAATTACACATTAATTTGTGTTTGGCAACTGGGTTTTATTCCTTTGGCCCACAGAGCAAAGATAAAAGCTGATATTGTTGGACGTGTTGTTTCTGCCTTTGGTGGGGTTGTTGCCCTGGGCTCATCTGAGACAGCCCCCTTGGGTCAGGCGTTCTCTGGGTGTCGTGGGGCCACCTTCTGCACTCCACTGCCGTGCCAGCTGGGAGGAGGGCAGGAAAGGTGCATTCTTGGCTGTTTACTATGATACCCTGACTTCTTGAGTGTGTGGGGTTCCCATGGGTTTGGCCAGAAAGACCCTCTCCACGGTGACAGCTCCAATCCCCATCCTGGGGGCATGCACCCCACATCATGGCATTGCACTTTGTCATGGCTTCCAGGGGCAGACAGCAAGAACCACAAACTCAGCCACCTGAGGACAGGTGGGGGGTGTCTGTGAGCAAAACAGCACAGACGCACAGCCGTGCCAGGAAGAAATACAGGCCCCGGGCTGCCAAATCTTCTAGCCCTGTAGAAGACAAGCAGGGACGTCTAGATTTAAAAAAAATAAAAATCTCTCAATTTTTGCATGTTGGCTTAATTAAAAATAAAATAGAGCATGCCTGCGGGCTGGACCCGGCCTCCAGTTCGAGGAGGCGGTGGCGAAGCACCAGCTTTTAGAACCAGAAAGATCTAGGTTCTGAGCTCAGTGCCACCCCTTAGCAGCTGGGTGACTTCGGACAAGTTATTGAATCAGCCTAAGCCTCAGTTTCCTGTTTGTAAAACGGAGACAAGAACTCTCCTCCCCGTGAGAGTTCCTGGGGGATTAAATGAGATAATGCAGGCAACAGGCGAGGCCTGCGCTCCGTGCCTGGCAGCCAGCGAGCAGGGGACCAACGTCGTGATCGTAACTATTTAGAAGGAGCCACAGCGGAGTGACGAAACGTGTTGGCCCCCCTCTTTGACAAGAGGCCACCTGGGGCACAGTACCTGCTCTAAAGAGAACTGGGTGATCACTGAACGCATGCACGAATGAATGAAGATGCCAGCTAGAGGCCAGATTAAGAAGCCATGTGCCATCTTCTCTGTCTGGCGATGTCCCTTGTAGGTGTCATGCCAGTGGCTTTGCCTCCTTGGACCTCGACTTCGTCGTCTGGAAGTGGACTGGATGTCCCCCCACCCCCCATTTCTGAGGATGCCGTCCTGCCCACCGACATGCAAAGCAAGCATTCGAGGACTCCCAGCAAAGGTTAGGGCAGCCCGCGGGGACTTTGCCCCTGGCTCTGGGAGAGGAGGCAGTGTCACCACGGAGAAGACAGGCCCTTCTTGCCCCGCCCACATCCACTCTGCACTTCCTGCCCTTTCCCAGGAGGCTGACGGGAAACCGGCTCCCTGCCTGTCTCCTGGTCCGGCGTGGTCCTGGGGAGCCCGGTGGGGGATGGGGGAGGTGCTCTCTCCATGCCCTGGGGACAGGTCCTTCTACTGAAGGGAGCCCTCTCCCCACAGCTCTGTCCTGGCTCCAGGAACTGCTGTGTCCCTCATCCCTTTGGGTCCAGGGACAGTGACTGCCCAACGTGGCACCTCAGCTCGCCCACACCCAGGGCCCTTACTAATCTTCAGGGTCTCGGGGGGTGTACCCACTACTTCCCGTGGGGACCCTGAAGGACATAACAGGATGTGCTCTTCACCACCCAGCCTGTGGAGAGTGCCCGGTCAGAGAGCACCAGCTCGGGCGGCAGACTGGCTGCGGCTGTCCTCCCCGTCAGCCACGGACTGGCTCTGAACTTGGGCAGGTCCCGCCTGCGTCCTGGTCTCCTGTACAGCAACGTGCCGTGTGTTAAGGACGATACAGGCAACTCTCGTCACCAACCCCAGAAAGACAGAGAGCCTGTGCAGCAGGCATCACAGACACCTGGGGTACAGCCATACTGATTTTACAGATGGAAACATTGAGACTCAGAGAGGCCAAGCAATTTGTCTGAGGGCACACAGCTGATACGTGACTGAGGCACGATCAAATTCAGGTGTATTCGACTCCCAAATCTATGTGTTCGTCCCCTAACATAGAAACGGAAACTCAAAGCCAGCATCACCAGAACAGCTTCCAGAATTATTATATGAAAACTGGCTTCGAACACGGGGCCTGCTGCCTTTTGGTGAGGCCCCAGCTCCTGTGAGGGGTGGGGCCCAGGACCCCGGGCCCGGGCTGGGCGCGGGCAGTGCCACCTCCTCCCCGCCCACCCGGAGAGGCGGCCCAGGGTGCCAGCCTCTACTGCTTGGCAAGGAAGGTGGAGATTTTTTCTGTTGGCCACTGATGAATGGTGATAATTGTTGGGAGATTAATTTGAGATTCTCAGATGACAGATCCTACCCGAGTGCCAGGCCCAGAGACAGAGGGAGGGAGCAGTGGGGGCCTGGCACCTTCCCCGGGCCCCGGTGCTGACTCAGGCCCTGACCTTGGGCAAGTCGTCGAACTTCTTTGTGCAGCTTTTCCTCATCTGTAAAATCAGCCTAATGACGGCTCCTCTCCCAGAGCACTTTGATTCTCAGATGAAAGCATCCGTAAAAGTGCACAGGATTGCTATTAATTGAGCCATTATCATTTTTATTGTTAAATAGATTAAGTCCACTAACCTGTACCTGTGTTTTGACTCCCCCCTGATGGGCAGGATGAGCAGTTAACTATGAGATGACAAGCTTCTCTGAAGCCCAGCAGGCAGGAGGACGTGTCCTTCAGTGAGGCCTTGTCACCTGGGCAGGCCCAGGCCCCTTAGCGACTTCCGCTCCCACCGTCCCATGTAAACACATCCAACCAACTGCCGGCAGTGTGCTCGGCAATTCGCGCTGGGTGCTTGGACAGACCACGGAGCCTCTCTGCACACCCGCTCTGCAGTTGGGTTACCTCTAGATGATGTCCAGCTCTAAGGTTCTCTGAGGGGATAGGTGGAATCGGTCACCAGGCCTCTCACAGGCTTGTCCCCGAGCTCTGATGATGTTCAGCACAACCCAGAGTGCCTCGTGGAATGAGTTGGTGCTGTGCAAAAGTTTCTGTGTGCCGCAGCTGACACCTCACAAGGCACGGTGGCAGAGCCATGCTTGGGGCGAGAGTGAATGGGAAGGGTCCCAAAGGCTTTGTAGACTGTTTCAGGCCCTGCCAGCATTTATTGAGCACCTGCTGTGTGCCTGTCACATGCCCAGGACTCAGGAGCTGTCTCTTTGAATCCTAAGGCAACCCTGGAAGGTTTTACGTGCCCCTTTGTCACCAGTGGGGCCTCGGGCCAGTCGGTTAGCTACCAGGACCCATTTTATCTTCAGTAACATGGAGATAAAGTCTACCCGGTGCCCCTCCTCGGACTAGCATCAGGATCCAAAGAGATTGTGTGTGTAAAACGTGTTGGAAAACACCAAATCCTGCAGAGAGAGACCGAGAAAGACGCCCTCTTCCCTCTTCCGGCTCTTCTCTTTAACAAAACACACTCTGTGCCCCTGGTGTATCTGTGAGGACCTGGGATGTCACTTATGTGGTCAGAGTGCCTGTTTCTCCACACGCAAACTCCAGTTTGTCACAGCGCCCCTCAGCTGTGGTCACAGACTCCTTTTATCCCCCAGCGGTGGGAGGTCGGAGGGTCAGTTCTAAGCCCTAGGGTCTGGGAAACCCAAGGTGGAGTTCCCACCTCTGCAGCTTCCGAGCTGTGTCCTTGGGCAAGCTGCTCCGTCCCTCGGGCCTCTCCCTCCCCAGTGATGAGCTGCAGGATTATAGGAGCTGTTGCTCCGGGGTCTGCTGGGAAGACGCCGTGGGCGCAGGGCTTGGTGGCATGTGATAAACGTGTGCAGTCACTGTTACTACCCGTCGTGAGGGGTGATGAGGACTATCCCCATGTAGGAGACGAGGAGTCGGAGGCTCCACAGCGAGGAAGTAGCAGGAGGCAAAGGTGAACCCACTTCTGACTCAGGTCAGATCTGTGTGCCGTGTGCCATGACGCTTGTCCGTGGGAAGGTGGGGCAGGTGGTCTTATGAGATGGTGGGGGGCGGTGCTTTGGGCCCCGATCACATATATATATAATCATCTCTCTCTTTTGTACAGCGCTTCCTGATTTCAATAGCCTTTTCATTCATTATCTTACAAACTGTGGTTGCCGTGGGCAGTGCCAAGCTGGGATTACACTTGAGGCTCCCGTCTCTAGAGTCTCAGTTCTGCCTAAAATGCCCTTCAGTCTCATAAGTTGCAGACCGAAAATCAGGAGGCATCGTTTGACTCGTCATAGATGTATCACCGGATGGCAGATTTTACTGTCCGGTGACACGTCAACGTGTCTGCAATTAGCCTGTCCCCCAAAACTTGTTTAACTTGGTTTCTGCACAGAAAAACGTCCATCTACTTGTAAATAAATCACACCCTGCCCCTCTCTAGCCCTCAGGCGAGCTCTGACCACCTGTGCTGGCTTGGGGACCCCCCCCCCACTGTCCTTGGCGGGGGTGGGGGGTGGGGGTGGGCAGCCATGACTGGTGCGAGGCCACCTGCTGTTGGGCACCGCTGAGAGCTGGACAGACAAGGGCAGGGAGTGCGCTGGGCCCTGCGTGCACCCGGGCGGGAGCCAGGCTCCATCGCTCACAGCTCCGCTCACCCCACTTGGCCTTTCTGGGCCGGGAAAACCGTCTTTCTCTTCCAGGGTTTCGGGGAAGATGAAGGGACAATCTGGGCAAAGCGTTTCGCTCCCGTAAGCGCGTGGTGGCAGTAAGTGCTCAGAAAGGACGAACGACGGTCACCGAGCTTCCTCTCCGCTGGGAGGTCCGGCTGCCTTGTTGATCCCCAGCCGGACCTCCAATCGGGTCCTGTCTGTGGCCATTTCCTGGGCACTGGGGCCTTTCCTGATGGGTCCACGGGTCCCGGCAGGGGTACCACCGGCACACGGGCCTCGGCACGGACCCCTGCGGGTTTTCCCAGCGTGTACCACCTCATTTCCTTGTTTCCGAGGCGTGTTTTTCTTCTTTTTTTCAATTGTTTGAGCTTGCCCGAAATCAGCGCAGGTCTTATGGGTGAACTTAGTGGAGAAGTCCGTCGTTTTATTTCCTTTCCTCCGGAAAAGCTGTTGACCCCTCAGTGGCAGCTCGGAGTGAGCCAGGACGTGTGGTCCCCACGTTCTGGGTCGCTTGCAGCCCCGCGTCTGCTCCCAGGCGCTCAGAACGGGGCTGCTCTGAGGCCAGAACCTTCCGCGACAGGAGCCTTCCGGGAGGGAGCTGGTGCCGCAGCGCCCTCTGGTGTCCATGTGGCCTCCACCGGGCCGTGGAAGGGGCCGCGGGAAGGCAGAAAGGAGGATTCTAGAACACTTGCCCAACTTGAGTTCCTCCCAAAAGGAGGAAGCTGCAGGTAGTGTGGGAGCTCTCGTGCCTGCCTCCTATAAAAGTGGGGTGTCAGGGGAGAGGAATAAGGTAGACCTTCCATGAGTAGGTAACTCAGCACCTGCAACCCACACAGGGAAACCTGACCTGGTACAGCTGCTCCCCAGAGGGGTGCAGGGGAACCCCGGGTTTCTTATAGCTCTTTCTTTGCTAAAGCCAGACCTGGCTCTGCTTTCTGGAGCAGCCTGGGCCCCAGGGAAGGGCCCTTTGAGAGGAGAGAAGGGGACTGGGGTACATTTCCAGGACTCTGGTACCCTCCATGCCCATTCCTGCTTTGGATCTCTGGGTGGCAGCCTTGGGAGCAGCCCCAGCCGTGTGACTCTACAGCTGACCCTAGCCGTGCCGGCCCTGCTTTAACCTCCAGAACACAGCCCGGGACACCGGTCAGACGCCCATTCCCGAATTTGCCAGTCAGATCTCCTAACAGACCCCGCGGAGGGAGCAGCATTGCAGGACCACCCGGCCCCGTCCAGGACAGAATCCAGGGGTCAGAAGAAGATGGGAAGGAGCCTCTGGCCACAGCCAGCCCAACAGAGCCAACACCAAACTGTGCCCAAGCAAATCTCACCCTCAAGTTCACGGGCAGTTAACATTTGGACTGTTTCACCATGTGCTTTGACTATCTACCTGCGGCTTCCTGGGGTTCACTCACTATGAAAGACCCCCTGAACGTGACCAGAAAACTCATGTTTTCAGGCAATGGTTCTCGAACTGTGGTCTCCTCACTAACAGCTTTAGCATGAGCTGAGAGCTTTATAGAACTTTCTAGAAATCCAAATCTTTGCCCTCCTCCCCTGGACTGAATCAAGAACTCTGGGGATGGAGCCTGATGCCTGCTGGAGTCCGAGAACCATCATTTAAAGGGAGAATGGAGAGAGGGCCCATCGTGAGCCATGCACTTTGCTTAACCGTCTCTCGTACATCTACGTCGGTCTGGTGCGCGGGGGCGGTTGGTTGGAAAGGTCTGGGCCGATGGAAGATTTATCCAACTTGCAAAATGTCCTTGGGCGAACAGCCACCATTTCGTTTGAAAGGAGTTCCCAGAACTTATGGCCCGCGTCACACTTAACCATGAAGACGTGCTCCAGAGTGAAATAGGAAGGGGGCCCTTCGATGGCTGCCATGCCGACTCACGTACATTTGCTTCGGTCCATTTTCGGCACGTACGAGTGTGACCGTACGTGTTTCAGAAATACTGTCCTGAGTTTGCAGCTCCCCCCGCCACACACACGCAGTGTCTCCTTTCTCCATCAAGTTGTTGCCTTTATTTGATTTGGACACAGTGGGGAGTGACGGTACCTCTAGAAGGGAAGTGGTTGGTGGCGGTCCCCTGCTGGGAACCTCGGTGGCTTGGCGGGGAGCTCCCTGCGCCGTGGTCCTGTTTTCAAGGCCCGCACCAATTGGCTGTGGGCCTGCCCTCCTAGGCCTGGTCCCTCAGAGCTCTCTTTAAGTCCAGCCACATCGGCCAACCTCCCCCAAATGCTCTGCCTCGGTTCCAGTCGTGGTTCCATCCCCAACCCGGTGAGCTCCTCTGCATCTGCCCGCCAAGGGCCATGCTCTGAGGTCGACTCCTCTGTGAGATGTGAACCCCCGCAGCGTGAGCCCCATTTCCCTCCCTGTTCGAACACGCACGTCGGTAAGTTTCGTGGAGAAGCGTCACTGTTTGTCGGTAGCTCTCCCTCTCCCTTTGATTGTGTTTTGCACTTCAATAGCTGGAGCCTTCTGTCGTTCACCACGATCAGTGCCCGGCACATAATAAATGCTCAATATAAATGTTTGAACGCATGAGCCAAAGGTGAGGAGATGACATAGAAAGCGTTGAATGTCAGAGTTCACCAATGGGGCAACAAGTTATCTGCCTCTCCCACCGCCCACCCACCCCAGCCCCAAGTGATTTGCACATCAGAAGTCCCAGCTGGGCTCCCTCCAACCTGGGCTCCCTCAGCACCCCCGCCCTGATGCGACCTTTGCGAGGCAGGGACCGACCTCCCCAGCTCCCGCACTTGGACAATCCCCGTGCGCTGCGGGAGAGGTGACCGACCGATGGGACCCCGTTGGCCTGTGAGTGGTGTGAGGGCCAAACGCCGCCGAAGAGCTCCGTGGGCGGGTTTTCCTTCCGACTCACAAGGCGTGAGCACGGAGAGGACACGCGTGCACCGAAGAGTCACGAGCAGCTTCCTCCCGGCGAGATCCTGACACGAGCGAGTGCATGTCTCCGCTGACTCCCCTCCACGTGGCGTGATGCTTACTCGGCAACACCGTCAGGAAAGGGGTACCTGTCCCCAGGAAATGCAGGCAGCCCCAGGGCGGAGGACACCTTCGTCCCATGAGAAGGAAACTTTCATCTTCAGGGAGTTGAATCTCTTCGGGGTTGTTTGTACTGTGTTTTTCTTTCCTTTTTAAAAGGCAAGATGTGTAATTTCTCCTTTTCCTTCTCTTGCTTCCGGAGGTGGTTGATGACATACCCGGACAGCTGCCTTCGCTCAGGGTTTCCAGGAGGTGAGAGGCTTCAGTTTGCATTTGGAAAACACAGAACAGAAGGCGTTGCTGGGCTGCGAGAGCTCCAGTGGCAGCCATGTCTTACGTTGTCCAGGAATAAACGAAGATCCAGAGGGGATTCGGAGACCACTCGAATCAGCGAAGCATAAATTGGCACCTTTTATTACATGCTCACCTTGTGCCAAGAACTTTCAAAACAGGATCTGATTTAATCCTCACAGCAACCCGGTGGGGTTAGGTATGTTTAATTCTCACTTTATAGACGTGGAAACGGAAGCTCAGAGAGGTTAAGTAACTTCCCTTAGGTCACACAGCTCTGAGGTTGCAGACCTGGATTTCTGTTCGGAGACATCTGATTCTAAAACCAGGTTTTATGGATCGTTAGGATGTTGCCTGGGTACAGCCTGCATAACTGAAGCCAGAGCACCGGTTAAAGGCACAGCGGTGTCCCAGCGCCAGCCAATCACTGCCATGTCTTCCAATTCTGTCATAGATACGGGCAGCCTGGTTTGCATGAAAAGATCCAAGCAAAATGCTGGTATTGAATTAAAAGCAACTTAAAACTCCATGCAGGCCTCTATGACACATTTGTCTATGGGATCTCCATGGGATCCAAGGTCTTCCTTGTGAGTTTTTCCCAGTTTAACCTTATTTCTACCCAGTTCTGTACTGATTTTGAGAGTGCTTCCCAATCAATGTCTGTGCTCTCTCTCTGAGTCTGCTTCTCTGGGGCTGAACCGGTTATGCCAAGGAAGCGGGAGACAGCTGACTATCTGATCATTTCACCCCGAAGAGACCAAAATAGCGAATGATTGGACCAGACTCAGTTCGCAGGATGAAACCGAGTTCACCGCTCACCTCTTCCTCCTCTTGTCCCCACTGACATCCAGCAGAGTGGAGACCCTGGGGAGGAGCCCATCGGCCATGGATAGAGAAGGTGCCCCCATGCACGTGTGTGTGTGTAAATTCGCCCCTGCGCTCTCCGGGCTTTTACAACCGTCCTTGCTGACAGTGGCTGCAAGTGACAGTGGCTGCAAGTGACAGTGGCTGCACATGTCTGACAGCAGGCAATCCAGAGCGGGAGGGGGAGAGCCCCGATTGATAGCATTGCAAAGGTTTATGGTGCAATGGCTCCCACCGGGGCTGACTTAGAGCTACCCGTGTGGGGTCACTGAAGGCTGGGTGGGAAGAGATCCCCAGTCATCTCCCGGGAGCAGGTGGGGGCAGCTCCAGCCACTGCCCCATCCCCACCGGGCGTGGGTTTCTCACGGGTGGGTAGCAGCTTCAGCCCTGGCTGTGGGATACACCTGAATGCAACGGGCGCTCCCTGAGCACCTGCTGGGGTCAGGGCGGCAGGCCGGTTCCAGTGAGCCGGCCAGAGGGGGGACCAGGCTCTAACATGTGGCTGCAGAGACCCTGCACGGAGATTCTGGAGGCCCAGCGCCTGCCCTGGGGGCAGGGTGGGCGAGGCTGCTGGCTTCCAGCTCCTCTCCTGGAGCCTGCGTACCCTGTCCTCTGGTTTTGTCCTCTTTCACTCACAACAACCTAATCTGGGTGTCGTAGGCACCTCGGGGACACAGATAAAACACGTCAGCAACTCGGGATGACGTCATCTGCCCCACCTCCACCCAGAGGACGGTGGTCGCTTCTGGAAGGCGGTCAGGGAGGCTGTCCATGCAGGTTGAGCTTCTGGGAAGCCGAGTTTCGTCTTTGGGAGGCTGTCTCTTTCCTAGGACATCAGCCTGGGGGCCCGGGTGGTCTCCAAGGCCCGCCCTACGGGATGGGCCCTGAGTCCCTTTCATTTAATCTCCCATCCTGGAGACTCCTAGAGGCTCTCTCCATCCCCGCCGGCAGGGAGGTGCTGGGCCCCGTGCTCTTTAAGGCCTTTGGCTCCTGGAGTCTCGGTGCTCCGGCCCGTGAGGCTCCCGAGAGCCCCGCTCAGCCCCCTGGTTCCCCCCCAGCAGCACTCCCTCCTCTCCGAGATCATCGCCACGCAGGCGCTGGCACCCTGAGGGCTCGCCAGGGTCCTCTAGCCGCCGTGTTTTCCTGACTCCTATTTTTCTACTCATTCATGGCGGAGAGTAGGTCCGAGACAGGCTGGTGCACTCCTAGAAGCGAAAGACGTAACCCCTTGATTTTTAAACTGCTGGCACCAAATCTAGTTTTTAAAATACATTGTGTGATCCAGCTCCTAAGAGCCAAACAAAGAATGTCCCTAAGCCCGCCCTGGCTGCCGATGAGCGACCTTGGGCACACTGGGTGGATGTGGGAGCTGTGCTGTGGGAGACAGAGGCCCGCCTCCATTGTGACCAGGGTTTGCAAATAGAGTTCAAGGGGATAGTGCATGTGGGCAGCCTTCGCTCAGCCACCAGCGAGCCCGGGTGCCCAAGTTCAGTGTTTTCTCCCCCCATTCGTGTCCCAGTCTTGGCTTCCCGGCAGGGACAACTGGTCACCTGATGGCTCTAGGGTGCCACGCTGGAGGTCAGGCAGACCCTGCCATGCATTTGCTATGGGGCCCTGTGTAGGTCACGTCGCCTGCTTTGAGTCTATGGGTCTCTGAATGGTATTAATAGTCCCCCTCATTGGATTCAAATTGTGGGCATCAAATGTCGGGTGGTGTGGCCTTGCGGGGTACGTGGTAGATGTGCCGCAATGCACGTCATCTGGAAGCCAGGCCCCACCTCCCCTGGAGTCCACTTGTCTCAGGCTGCTCTCCTGCCCCTGTTCAGACCTGCAGATCCTTTGATCTGCTGTGTTTTCAGCCCCTGGTCCTTTGGTCATTCCCAAAGGAGGCGGCCAGGCAGCGCCTGACTGCTCCTCACCGGGTCCCCTGTAATCTGTGCACCCCAGGAGTCGGCCAGCTCCGGCCCATGGCCTTCAGAGCGGTGCGACCCCACCTGGCCGGGGTGAGGTTGATTCCCGGGACGGCGAGGGCTTCCGGAGACGGGAGGTTAAAGAATTAATGTCCCGCACAACTTTAAAGACTAAGAGAAAACCACGGTATCATCCAGGTCATTCTAGATTTGCCCATTTCCCAATTTGGAGGAAAGCGGACATCCTGCATCATGGGCTTCTAGGTGTCACAAGTGCACATCGGGGGCGGTCAGGCTGCTTCCAGCTAGCCGCCCATTTTGTCGTTGCTGCTGCGATGGATCCTTCTGAGAGGCTGTTCATCTGCACTAACGCTGGACAACAGACGGCTCATCTGGTGGCGGGCGAGCCTGCCGACACTGTGCCGGGCCCCGCTGGGAGCTCCCCGAATGCCCACAGGAGCCCGAGGAGCTCAGCGTCCTGCTTGGCCAGCACTCACACCCAGTTCTTTGCTTTGCTCCCACCCCAGGCCCTGCCTGGCTGGACACGCTCCTCCCAACGGGCCGTCCGTGTGAATGCGTCTAGACCCAGCAGCTCACACGTAGCCGTGTGTGCAAATTCTCTCCGAGCTTTCATCGGGGAGAATTATATAATAATATCACATGATTTTGCAAGAAGTTCACCAGGGCTGTTTCAGGGGCCGTCAGCCAAGGCGCTGTTCAGACAGGGAGGCGTCAGAGTTGCCACTACAAAGTGGATGTTAATGACCTAAAACAATGTGTGTAATAGGCGAAGAAAAACACAGGACCTGCTCTCGCAGCCCCCACCACTCATCTATCACGGTGCCAACTGCACAGTTATTTAGCCTGGAGGAGTCGTAATTAGCCGGTTTGCAAATTAATAAGACTTCCAAAAAAAGAAAGAAAAGAAACAGGCTACAGGGGGGTAAAGAATGGTGGGAAACTTTCTGATTCTCGAGGAATACCGTGAGCCTGCGATGACCTCCTTACGTGTCCAGAATTCACTCACGACGTGCCGCGTCCATCCCGCCGTGGCCCGGCCCTGGGATGGGCGGGCCGTCGGGGAAGGAGGTCCAGAGCAGCAGTGGCTCCGCCTGGTTCTACCTCAAACCCGAACGGCTCGTCTGGTTTGAGCTGGCAAATGCTAATTGCCGGGATTAGTGCCACCAGAGAAGTGAAAATACACCCGGGTGAACCAAACGCTCCGTCAGGCTGGTTCTTAAAAACCCAGGGAGCGGGCATGACTCAGGGCAGGTAACAATGGCTGATGCCGAGCCCGGGACACTGTAATTAGCTCTTTAATCCTATTGGCCTCTAATAACGAAATGGACTTAATGAAGGGTTAGCTGCGTTTGGTGGAGAATGCTTTCTCTCCCAATGATGGAAAACTTTTCTTCTTCTCCTTTCTGTTTTTCCTGTTGGCAAAGGACGTCTCGAGATGAAAGAAGACTGAGCTAGCGAGAGGACTTGCGTTAGAGCATGCTTACCCAATTAACGAGGACACTCCCAGTCCTCTCAACCCCAACCTCCGGCCTTCTGCACGCCGGCGACATCTATGGCTGTTAGAACAAACACTCGGTAACGACCATTAAGTCAGCTCTAGCTCTGTTTTCGCCATGCACACGATTGTGATCTTCGTATCACCTTTGCAAAGGGACCATCCTAACGCATCTGCTCTCACCATTGCGTTTTCTTCACCCTTTTATTATGGGAAATGGTTTGGGTATCTATTTTTAAACATAATCACAGGCACACCTAGAGCATTGCTTTTATGATAGTTGTGCGATAAAAAAATACATTAACAGTTGACATGAGAATTTCTCTTAAGGAGTCACCTGCTTTTCTCAAAAAAAAAAAAAATTCATTTAATTGCACGTAAAAGATAAGACACACAAATCCTGGCTGCTTTACATGAGGCACAAGCAGGAGTTTGGGAGGGGTAAAGAGGGAGAGGATAGTCAGAAATGGAGGCGGGATTCTTAAGAACAGAGAAGTTCGTTTTAAAGGTTCGGTTGGCATTTAGGTGAAATCACCGTTCTGTATCCTCGGAATCTTCGTCGCAATCTTCTATGCCCACGGGGGTTGTCAGTGTGTGTATACACAAGGGGGTGAATTTTAAGACCTGGAGCAAAAGATTTCAGAAGAGGAATAGCAGGAAATGTCAGTACCACTTACAAACTGATCAATGGTGTCACATGTGGTCCTGAATTCATCATAATTTTAGGTCTTTGGCACAAACTATGGTCCCATGTCACCTCCCTAGAAAAAGAGCTGCCTCTAGAACATTCTAAAGGGTCAGAAGAGAGCAGTGACAGGGACCAGAGCTTGCAAACTTTGAAAGACCAAATAAAGAGACAAAGTTTTGGAAACACTGTTTTTTAAAAGGTATGTGTGCATTTAAAATAATTAAAATAGTTTGTTAGCTGCTGTAGAGTAAATAATCACATCAATGGAATGGAACAGAAGGTCCAGCAATAGAACTACATATAAAAACAGTTAAAGTTAAAAAAATTTAAGCTGACATCTTAAATCATCCAAGAAATAAAAGATGTTAGACAACAGACAAACCATGGATTAAAAAAAAATCACCTCCCTACCTCACACCATACAGTAAGTACGTTCCAAAACAGGTTCAAATTCGAAACGGGGGAGGTGCAGCCTCAGTCTGGGAGGGCGCCTGCTCCCTTCTGGTGTGCTCCTGAGTGGAGGGGGCTTTCTCAGCATGACCACAAAAGCAGAAAGTTAAAGAAAGGACGGATCAACTTGGCTATAGGTGTAAACACGTTTGTTTGTTTATTCAATAAATAAAGAACATCTCCCATGCCCAAGTGCTGTTAGAGGCCCGAGCTACACGGCTGTGGTCACCGCCCTCCAGTGACGATGACAGATAATGAGTAACAATAGGTTAATGCATAAGTAAATGCTAGCACTTGTGACAAGGTGATAAATTGTGAAGCTTTTAGCAGGGGACAAGATGAATATGCATGGAACATTTATTATTTTTTAAAGGGGTTGGAGATGCAGTGGGTTGGTTGCAATTGTAATTCATCTGGTCAGTGTAGCTTTCACTAAGGTGACAGCAGTGACAATCTTGAAGGAGGCAAGGGAGGGGCCATGTGACTATCCCAGAGAATGGTCTGAGCAGAGGAGCAGTCCCAGCAAAGTCCCTAAGGTGGGGACATGCCTGGACTGTTCAAGGACCAGGAAATGGGACCAGATAGCTTCAGATGAGCTAGCCAAGGACAGGGCACTGAGAGATGAGGCCAGAGAGGTGATGGGGCAGTAGAGGTCCTGGCTAGGTCACAGGCTTTGCTCCGGGTGAGACAGGAGCCTTTGGAGTGGCTTGGGCAGAGGAAGGGCAGGACCTGCTTTGTCTGAATTGTGTCACTCTGCTGCTAAGTCCAGAATAGACCACAGGAGGTCAAGAGCAGAGGCAGGGAGACCAGTCAGGAGACTCTGCAGCCATCCAGGTAAGCCATGAGAGCCACTTCTATCAGAGCATTCCCACTGAGCCCGCACCCCCACGTCTGTCCCTGCGTCTCCCACAGCCCTGAGAAGGAGGATGGACAGGCACTTCTGGTCTGTGTGATGACTTCATGCTCCATCGGCATAAGGACTACCTTGCCATTGCTGTATCACCAGTGCTTAGAAAAGCACTTAGCACGTAGTAGGTGCTCAGTAAATACTTACAGCATAAATAAAAGGCCATTTGTCCCACTCACCCCCATTTTCTTATCCTTAAAAGAAAGGAGAGCCAAATTCCATGTTTAAATTCTCTGAGAAAAATGTGATCATTCTGAATGCCCTTGAAAATGGACTTTTGGGTCTGGCTCCGGACTACTCAGACACCCCAGGGCAGAGGGTGGGGACTTTGGTAACTGAGAAACCAAGGCCAAGTCCCAGTTACCTCTTAATAGCTGTGTGACCTTGGATAAGTTTCCAAATCTCTCTCCGGCTTAGCTTTCTCATACTTGGAAGGGAAAAGGAGACTATCGACCACGTAGGCAGGGCTCACATAATTTATAACTAAATGGGATGTCTTTGAGAGTAAAACGGGGCTTCGTTAATAATGCTACTGGGACAGGTGTAGTCGGGGACTGTCCAGGCCCGGGGACCCAGGAGGGACACTTCTCTAGCAAGCTTGCTACGTGCTTGAAATGAGCTAAGGAGCCGGGCGTGAGGCAGCGCCTAGGGCAGCGGTCGTTTTTCTCAGGGCTCCTCTGGTGGCTGCACTTGGGGTACAAGGTTCCAGAGCAGTGGTTCCCACCCTGGCCCCCCTTAGGAATCACCCAGGAGCTCAGAAAAACTCAGATGCTGACGTGGTCAGTCTCAGTGGGCATCAGGGTTCAAACCCCAGGTGATTGCAGGGGGCGGCCACCCACAAGCCCGTCCCACTGGCTCCCTGCACCCCTCAACCACCCTCCTCTCTTTTAAATCGTGGTAAATTATACAAATGTAAAATTAACCTGTTTTAAGCATTTTTAATTGTCCAGTTCGATGGGGTTAAGTGTATCCATGTTGTTGCATAAACCTCACCACCATCCTTCTCCAGAACTTTCTCATCTTCCCCAGACTGAAACTCTGTCCCCATGAAACGCTAACTCCCCGGCCCCCTCCCCCAGCCCCTGGCACCCACACTTCTCCTTTCTGTCTCTATGAAGTGACTCCTCTAGGAACCCACATAAGCAGCATCACATGGTATTTGTCCTTTAGGTGCCTGGCTTATTTCACTCCGTGCAGTGTCTTTGGGGTTCATCGGGGTGGTAGCAGGTGGCACAGTGTCCTTCTTACCACCTATGACACCCTGCTGTGTGTATAGAGCACCTTTGGTTTTCGCATTCACCTATCGATGAGCATTTGGGTCGTCCCCACCCCGTGGTTATTGTGAGTGACGGAGCTGTGAACTCAGGTGTGCTGTCCCTGCTCCAGTCCCTGCTCCCAGTCCTTTCGGGGGACAGCCCAGCCGCAGAACTGCCGGCCATCACCCCGCCCTCTTTCATCACCCTTTCGCTTTCTTCTTTAACACGAGTCATTTGCACCTCACCCGAAGCATCCAGAATCCATGTCGAGACTGGGCCGGAGAGAACTTGCACCAAAGGAAGGAAGAACATTTAAGTTCATGGCCTCTGATCAGAGCAAAAATTGGTCCCAGGTTTGCAGGGTCCCTGAGCCCGGGGGGAGGGCTCTCGCTGATGAAGCGCAGGCGTGGGCGTGCCGAACAGCCCGAGCTCGTTGCCGAGCGCCGCCGCCGAGGGATGGCGGTTTCCTGTCTGAGCTCACGGCTGGGACATCTCCAAGCCATTGATCCCTGGAGCCCGGCCCTCCTGACGCTGGGCGGTTGTGACAGGACTGGGAGGAAATGGCTTTGACTTCGCCCTCTTCATGACACAAGCAATAAACCGTGGACATTGCAGGGGACCCCTTGGGGCCTTTTCTACCTCTTGATGATGCTTGGATCTCGACATTCAGGAGGGGCCTTTCTCGTCTGCTTATAGGAGCAGAAGCCGAGAGGCTGTGGGAGCGACGTGCGCTCTTGGCGTTCAGTGCTCCTTGCTCCCTGGAGGAGTCTAATTCCCTGAGCTCGGAAATTGAGATTATTACTGTGCTAGGCCGCGATGATCTTCAACTACAGTGCAAATTTGTCAACCCTGACACCAGCAGCCATGGTTACACTGGTCACCCTCGGAATGCATGGGGAGAGCGCCAGCGGGTGAACCGGACCCAGGAGACAGCTGCTCCCAAACGGAGCCTCTCCTGCACGATTGTTTCCGGACTCCCAGCCGCCCCTGTGCAATAAACGCTCGTGTCCTCCTTACAGGGATGGCTTCCCCAGCTCGTGGCCACGGGGAAGGCTCTGTCCTGGGGGGCAGGATGACCCTGCCGTTCAAAGCCGGGGACCGGGGTGGCATGCCGTGAGTGCGTGGCATCCACCGGCTTCCTCAAAGCCTCGGGGGTGGAGGTGGGCGGGGACCGCGCCCGCAGGAACTGCCTGGGAAGGGGAGAGGAAGGGGGTGCGCTCCCACTCGGAGGCCCGACACCCCCATGGACACGGGGCCTTCCAATCGCCCATTGGCTCCTATGAGTCTATACAAGCCCTTTCTTACGTTTAATTAGTTTGACTCGGATTTCTGTCCCTTTTGAACTAAAGAGCCCGGGAGGGTTGGTTGACAAGAACTGGCCGGCCCCCGGCAGTGACCCTCCGCTGAAGTGGCCATCGTTCGGCTCGCCGCCCGCCGGAGACTGTAGGTGTCGAGGAGGTGCCCTTGGCTGTGCCGGGGGTGGGCTCCCAGTGACCAGGCTGCCTCGGGGGCCTTCTCTGAGGGTGGACAGGAGGCAGGGAGAGCAGCTGTGGGGGGCCCGTCTGTGACTACATTGGGGCCGCTCCGGAACGGGTCGGGACATGAGGATCCAGGAGGGGACAGCGGGTCACCGCAGAGGGACAATGCAGCGAGTATCAAGTTCCTTGGGCATGGCGGCCCGAGGCTAAGACGCCCGTCCAGGCCGCTTGCGCTACAACCCCCGCCCACCGCTCCTGCTTCTCCGAGAACGCACAGAGCGCACCGGAGGACGCTTCAGGTGTCTTCAGCTTTGGACCCGAGCGATTGGGTTTCTCTCGGCCGCCAGGCCAACGGCACCCGCTCCGCCCAGGCGCAGCCCGCGAGAAGACCGCAGAGCAGCCGGGCCCCGAGCTCCAGACCGCGGCTCGATGAGGTGAAACACCCGCTGGAACGGAGCCTTTCGGGCGGCGCTTGGCAGTGGAAAGTTCACGTTTCAGCTCAAAACACCGAAGGGAAAAGTGGGGGCAAAACCAGATGCCTTAAGCAAAAAGAGAGAGAGAGAGAAAACACACCACTCTACCCTCCGCTTTCTTCGCGTTTTACACATTTTATATATTTCATTTTATAAAAACAGGCAAGCCCCAACCGCAAGATTTCACAGATAAGAGGAAGAGGCCGGACTGTGCTTAATTCAATACGTAAGAGCCGCGCTCTCACGGGCGCCCCGGCCAGACCAGACGGCTGACGACTCTGAAGAATGTGACTGTGATTCACGCTGGGACACCACGTCTCATAGCACACCGTGCGCGCAAGAGCCTGTAATTACGAAATGTTTGCATTAAGCAGCGTGGGTGCCGAGATACAGATGTCCCTCCTTGACACTAATTGGGCCTGACGTGGCTTGGGCCTGCTTTGTAACCGGCGCCGCAACATGCGGCCCGCCGCAGCGCGGGGCTCCGACGGCCTCTGGTTCATGGGGACTGCTGGGGGTTGGGGGGGTCGGCCCCCGAGCCTGGTGAAGGAGGCTTTGAGGGGCGCCCTGCTCAGGGGCTGACCGTGCGCTTGCATCCAGCCCTGTTTTACGTACAATGGAAGGTTCTTCCTGACACCCCTCCTCCCCGGATACAGGCCGAGTGGAGGCACCGTCTGTGTGGGAGCTGCTCCTTCACGTGCCCAAGCTGTGCGGGCTCCAGAGGCACATCTGCAAAGGAAGGCCGTCCCTGGAGCGCAGGGCGCCGTCCCCGCGTGGGGCTCCGTCCCCGCGCGGGGCTCCCCTCCCCCACCCGCCCGCGCTGCGAGTCCTCGGGTGCACGAGGCTCCCTCCCTAACGCATGAGTCATCGACGAGCAGTTCCTGCGTGTAAGCTGCCGGGAATGGGCACGCGCTGTCGCTCACACTGCAGGGGCTTGCTTGCTGATACTCGGAAAGGAAGGGACGATGGCATCGGCTGACATCCCTGCTGCCCCAGGCAACGTTCAGAAAGTTGCAGAGGCCCACGTCGGCTCCAGGTGGAGGTAACACAGGCCCCACAACTCAATGACAGGAGTGCCAGTGGCACATTGCTGCTCCGTGGTTGGTGCTGGCTCGTGTGGCTGCCTGATTTCTTTACATGATGGTGACCGGGTCCCAAGAGCAAGCATCATGAGATGGCAAGGGGAGGGCACATGCCATTTTTATACCTAGCCCTGAAGGCCACGTAGAGTCACAGCCAGTATACGCCATTGGCTGAGACTGTCACAAAGGCCCATGTAGGTGCAAGGGGAGGAAATATGGACCCCAGCATTCAGTGACAGAAGTGACAATGGCACATTGGAAAAAGAGCTTGTGGAATGAGGGCTTCGGAAAATACAATTTGTCACACCTCTACCTTTGGAAAAACTTAAAAATCCAATCCCAAAGCTTTAGACTTGAAGCTGCACGTATTACTAGCGCATTTCTGTTGTTTTCTTTTTAATGAGCATTTACTGGGAATCCTTGCCCTTGAGGATTGCACCATCTGATAGCAGAAGCAGCTGAGGAAACAGATGGCAGAAACACGGGGGAGCAAGTGCTTCATTGTGGGGAGTCAGAGGAGACCCCGAGCTCAGCTGGGGAGTCAGAAAGTCTCTGGGCAGAAGAGTCTCTGAACTGAGCATTCCGACACGAGGACAGGCGGCTGTGACAGTTAATTTTATGTGTCAACTTGGCCGGGCCACAGCACCTGGGTATTGGTCAAACACCAGTCTAGATGTTCCTGAGAAGGTATTTTTTTTTTTTTTTACATGAGACTGGCATGGAATCGGTAGACTCTGAATAAAGCAATCCTGCTTTATCCTCCCCGCCTCCTCACCAGATAAAGTTCTGCGCGCCTTATATCAGAAGCACAGAGAACGTGAGTAACTGTTCCAACGTCACACAGCCAGAAAATGACAGGACCAGGGTTCGCAACCAGGTCTGTTTGACGTCCAAAGTGAATGCCATGAACCGAACCAAGCAGATTCCTCACCTCTATCACCAGCTTCCAGGCTCTTCGAAGCCTAATGGAGTGACATGGCAGGACCATCCGCACAAACAGGTGAGCCCCCGTCCCTCTGAGCGCCGCCCAGTCCTCCCTCTCATTCCTGCTTGCACGGAAGGAAACCCAGCTCTCGAGGTGGTTGCCATCTGAACGTTGCAGAGGAAGCTCAGCTGTGGCGGCCACGTCGCTGGCAGGTAGGAGCTGGCCTTCTCAAAGGCAGATGCT
This sequence comes from Lyroderma lyra, assembly GCA_004026885.1. Classification (NCBI taxonomy): domain Eukaryota; kingdom Metazoa; phylum Chordata; class Mammalia; order Chiroptera; family Megadermatidae; genus Lyroderma; species Lyroderma lyra. Next base: position 31,222 of record PVJL010005204.1, on the reverse strand, counting down.
GGCGCAATGACTTTGCTCCTGAGGGAAAGGCATGGTTGCTATTCAGGCTCTGCCCACACACAGGAAGAGAGGCTGGACATCGGGGCCGGGATCGGAATGATCATTATTACTCTTACTTAGGGGGAAGGCAAGCACGTCTCTTTAACCAGTTTTTACAGACAGGATGTTTGGGCTGGATGGTCTACCTAATGGACTCCATCGTCCTGGGAACTGCCCAGGTTGAGGGTAAGACCATTTCTAGGCCCACAGAGGCAGAGTGGAGGGTTCAGCCACACAATGTTGTGTCTACTCACGTACATGTTGGGCAAATATCTACCGCGCATCCACTATGTGCTAACTCCTGACGATGCAGCGACAGAAAAGACACAGCCCCCTCTTAGATGCTCCGTCTGCTGAGGCTGATGATGGAAGAGACTGGCTGTCTATTCACCACCCTTGTCTGATTTTCCTCCCGGTGCCCAGCTGGACTACATTTCCCACTCTCCCCTGCAGCTGGGAGAGGCCATGTGACCAGGTGCTGCCAATAGCATGTCAGTGGGAGAAATTGGTGCCACTTCAAAGCCTGCGCCGTGAAACCCCCTACGTGCCTCCCGGTCCCATCTTTCACTGCCTGCTGGTGGGGTGTCCACACCCAGGATGGTTCTGGAAGCTATCAGGTGCAGAAGGAAGGGCTTTTGTGAGCCAGCTCCCGAGTGAATGAGTGCGGGGAGCGCATCGCTCCCCCAGCCCTGGCTGTCAGTGAGATCTAAGAGGGGTGAGAAATACACTTCCACAGTGTTACGTGGGCCCTGGGGATACATCTGCTGAGGCACTTGGCACTAGCTTAGTTAATAGTCCAGACAGTTGCCATGCAGCGAGGCAAGTGTTGGAAGGTGAGCACATGCAGGATTTTGTAGAACACAGAAGAATGGAATTACCTCCTTTTAAGACCAGAGATTTTGACAATTTCCCATCCAATTGGATGAGCTGCAGGGTGTTGGGGGAGGAGGTGTGTCAGAGAGGACTCCCCAGAAGGAAAGATGGCATTTGAAAAGAGGACATGGAATTGTCCCAGAGGCTGAGTGAGGGAAGGGAGTGTGAGCAGGGTGACAGCCTGTGTGCAGACTTTGGGTCTGAAGGTGCCAGGCACAATCAAGAAGCGGCAAACTTTCTTGCGGGACTAGAGGTTAAATGAAACCTGCCCAGGTGAGACCACGGGGGGTCAAGGTCAGGGAATGAGGTTGGGACCAGGTGAGGCAGGCTCCTGACTGGCCTGGTGGGATCTACCTGGAGGTAACAAGAAGGCAGTGAGAAGTTAACATAACAAGGTGGAGCGGTAAATGAGGTTGGCTCCAGGTCTCAGTCAGGTGACACCCGCATCAGAGGAGCAGGGACTAAAGCAGCAACAAAATGGAGACAAAGCTCAAATCGCTGACAGGTATTTCAAGAAAGCGAATGATCTTAACTCGCACCTCACCTTCTGCGTGCGGATGTCTACAAGACAGAAAATGAGTTGAGAGTTCAGTTAAATCGAGGCACGGCTGGGAATGGTCAATTCAGTCTGTTAAACCAACAACCAGAAAGTGTTTGGCATGAAGTTAGCGTTTTGATTGGCAGGTGGTTAAACGTAACCCCCATTGAGTCGTATTGCACTGACTCTGAGAAAGCACGATTCCACACTTTTGAGAAAAACAGGCCTCACCACTTTCACATGAAATTGGAGGATTTCTTGGCCACCAAATCGTTCCTGCTAACACGAGTTTCAATATTTTTATGTAAAGGAATTGAAAATATTTAAATCAAATTTCCTTTCAAGGAGACATCAGCGTTAGAATGAGGGGAAAAGTGGATTGGCAGAATGTGTTGAGGGGCTTGGAGGACTAAACTGTTTTGGGGGGAAAATGGATCTTTTAAAAGGTGCACAGTAAAAACAAAACCAAATGGAGCCACCTAAGTCTCGAGCCAAATGCCAAGAAATCCAACCCTGAGGCCACCACCTCTCCTTGGATTTCAATGTCATTCGAATCCCAAAGTTAAGTCTAATGAGTTTGTCCAGGTGGAACTGATTTTTCCCACCTACTTTCCACCGTGGTCAGAATTAGCAACTATGCAAAAATCCCGGTTTTTGAGACCCTCTCTTTGGAAGGCAGCCTCCATGATCTTCCCCAGTGGTCCCCCTCTCCTGATTTACATCCTCAAATAGCCCCCCTCCCATAGTACCAGGGTTTGTCTGCGTGACCAATGGCAGTTGGAGAGGGCATGTCACTTCACAGATCAGGTCACAAAAGGCAATGGCTTCCATCTTGGGGGACTAACTAGTCTCTCAGATGACTTTCTCTGAGGGAAACAAGGGGCCATGTTGTAAGCGTGTCTATGCAAGAAACCCAACAACCAGTGAGGGACACCCAGTGCAGGACATGCTTACCTGCAATAACCCATGCCAGTAAACTTGGGGCAGATCCTGCAGCCCGGTTGACTCTTAAGGTGAGTGCAGCCCCAGCAGACTGCTTCACTGTGACTGCATGAGAGACCCTGAAGCAGAGCCACCTGGTGAAGGCACTCCTGCATGCCTGACCCTCAGACACTGTGATGTAATAAGTGTTCATTGTGTTCAGCCACTAGATTTTGAGGTAATTTGTTATGCAGCAATAGCTAACGAATACACCCTCTGCTAGGAGAGGTGCTTTTTTTTTTTTTTTTTTACAATAGCTGGATCTGATTTCCTTTAGAGCTGTTCTAACTTTCCTTCAAACTCAACTTTCCTCTCTGTGTGTAAATTTATTACATGTGGAACTGCCAACCAGTAAGTTTTAAGAAATACGTCTATTCTAGATGGGTTCCAGGCTTAAGTCGATGGGCTTTGTTTTTCTGACTTTTGAATTAAGAGATTATCTCGTTAACTTTTCTTTCTATTTTCTAAAATCTGTGTCTAAGGCTGGAAATTTCCCTCTAAATGTCACTTTAGCTCCAGTCCACATATGTCAGTAATAATATTTTCATTATCTGTTATAAGCATTTAATAATGTTCTTTATGATTTCTTTGACAAATTATCTACAAGTGTTTTTTATTGTTGTTTGTATGTTGTTTATGTATATATCTATATGTATATCTACTTATCTATCAACTATCTTTCCTTCATCCATCCATGCATCCGTGTCTATCTATCTATCTATCATCTCTTTGGATTTTGAATTTTACTGCATTGTGGTTAGAGGTTATCCCTCTGAAATTGAGTCTAGTATTTGTTGAGGCTTTCTTTCAGCATAGTATCTGCTAAACATATGCAAAAATTCATGTGAAATACATACATATGTATGCCAGATGCAACGTTCTATACTAATACATGCCAACAGCTCAGGCCTGTGTGTGTCCATCTTGGTCAAACCTTCAATACCATTCTTCCTTTTTCTTTCTTGATCTTTTAATTTCTGAGACTTATATTTAAATCTCTATCATGATCATGAACTTGTAATTGAACTGCTGAAGATTTTTTTCTAATCCAACAACTATATATTCATTTATTTAAATTTGTGTGAAAAATCATTCCTGAAGGACACATAGTTAAACATGACATTAAACAGAAGCCTAGATGAGATCAAGATTTATTATAGGGGGAAACCTCAATCCCAAACCTTCTGGGGTGAGTACATGTCATTTCAATCCCCTACGTCTCCTTACTCGTGCAGATCCATTTTTTCTCAAGCTTCTCACTCCAGTCCCACCCTCACAGAGATAAATACTGACTGAGTTGAATAATCATCAATATTTGGAATAATGACGTGGGGGCCAAGAAGACAATGAATCAGTATTGTATTAGTAGTAGAAAGTTTTGCATAAACAAGAAGGAAATTCAGTGAATGAAAACGCCCATCCACCAGGCACTCTGGTTTCCTGTGACGTACCACCCACCAGAGAACAAATGTGTTTCGCAGAAGTAGTGCTGGGTCCTCGGTCCTGGTCACTGACTTCCAGTGAGATTCTATGCAGCAAACGCTAGTCTAATACTGAAGGTCTGGCACAGTCACTGATTGCTTCCTTGTGCAAAATCTGACTATTAGTATTGGTATTTGTTATTTATTATTCCTGTCATTGTACCTAGGAATAAGAACAACCAACTCTGAGGGTTTTGTCTGAACACACTTCTTTATTGCTGACACACTTCTTACCTGTAGGTGAGTCGAGCTTCTTGTGTCCTTCCCCTGTCTGTACAAGCTCCGTGGGGCAGGGGGTGGGCCTATGTCTTTTACTGCTGTCCCCAGTACCTACAACTGTGCTTATTGAAGATGCTAAACTCATGTCTTGTAAAGATTTGAATGAATGCGCGTGTCACCACGTGTCTTACCTGGACCACCTGAGCTCTTAGGAAAGGACAGTGACCCAGCATGCATTTCCCCATGTCACATGCCTCCCTGCAGGTTGGTGAGAGCCAGCCCCGGGGCTGCTAGGATGAAGGCAAGAGAAAACAGAAAAGGCTGTTGCAAGTAAAGGAAGTGAAGCTCTAATTATCCTGAAATAAGTCTTCAAACAGAGAACGAATGCTGATTATCCCCAAATAAGAGGCCTCCTCTCTAGGCCTCTAATTTGTGGGACCCATAACAGAATCTGGTTTCTTCAGGGGCCTTGAAAAGAGGCTTTGTTCACCTGGGTGACATAACCCCGAAGGAAGGGCTCACAGGAATGAGCTAACCCATGAGGAATCAAAGAGCTGAGGCAGACAGAGCAAGAGAACCGGACAGCCTCCGGAATTAACCACAGGCGTCATCTCCCTGCAGCGCCTGGCTGTCGACCTCGGGGGATGGCCTCCTCCTCCAGGGAGCCCACTGTGGCTGCCTCGCTCATCCTGTATCCCTCCCAGGAGCCAGCCTGGTGCTGCTGGTTGCCCTAGGCCGGCTCACAGTCTTGGTGAAAATGGCCATAAGGACTGATTATAAGAAGTCAACTCTTCAGTCAGTAGGCATTACTTGCACGTATAAAGTAATTGTAGTGGGCGTGGGTTCCAAACGTGGACAGAACTAAGCTCCTCCAATACTGTCTCTGTTGGCCTGTGACCTTAAAAGAGTAATTCACCCCTCTGTGCCTCAGTGTCTGAATTTTAATACAGGGAGAACAATAGAACTGATCTCGTGGTGGTGGTGTGAGGATTTAAATGTTGGTGCTTGTAAGCGCCTAGCACAGGCTTAGCACATAGTCAGTTGTGCATGGTGGGTCCCAGGCTGAGCTGTTCAGCCAGCTGTCTGTCCAGATACCAGTCCAATACTCCCCTGACATTCTTAAGGGCCTATCTGGGAGGGAAGTAGAGGAAAATAGGCTCCCAACTCCTTTTCCTACAGCCTTTTCATGGGACCTGGGGACCTGTTGGGACCCATTCCATGAAGAGTTTCTGGGCTTTCACCAAGTAATAGACACTATAGAGGACTGAGCCCGAGGATACAAATGTCCACCAGCCAGAGACAAAGGGTCAGGATGGAGAAACAAGGCTTTGAAGACGAGCAAGCATGGGTTGTAATCTCAGCTCAGTACTTTACCTCTTGGACAAGATATGTGCCTCTCCAAGCCTTGATGATCTCATCTGCAGAATGGGGATGATGATGTGTATCTCTTGGTTCAGTAACAACTGAACAAGCTAATGGTTGCAAAATATCCAGGATGCATTCTTAGCCTAAGACAAGCTTGTCCAACCCACGGGCTGCACGCAGCCTGATGCAAGCTCATAAACTTTCTTAAAACGTTATGAGATTTTTTTTTGCGACCTTTTTCTTTTTTAGCTCATCAGTTCTCGTTAGCGTTAGTGTATTTTATGTGTGGCCCGAGACAATTCTCCTTCCAGTGTGGCCCAGGGAAGCCAACAGATTGGACACCCCTGCCTAAATCCAAGTTAAGGCTTGTTTAACAAGGAGTAGAAGCATATAGGATTCCTCGTCCATAAGAAGACTGTACTCGACTCATCATTTGTATCCCAGGTGCCCTGGCACATAGTGGTGGCTTAGCAGATTGCCCAGTCAGTAGTGGGTCCCCAGGAGCTCGGGCCTGTCCATCTCCTTCGCACGTCTGTTTCCCTGTCTTGAAGCAAGCGGGTCCCTTCTGGAAGAACGCTTCGGTTCTGAGTGACTTTGATGTAGCGATCTGACTGATGTGTACGTGGGTGGGTGGGGACGCATCATCGTGGCGTGACTCTTACAAACTGTACCCCTGGCGTCGTCCCTCCCAGTTCTGAGCTATAACACAGCAATCGGCGCTCTCCCGAAACGCAGATCTGACTGCCGATAACAACTGGATTCCGCACGGAGCCTTCTAGACCCAAATTCTTCATGGAGCGCCCTGGGGGAAATGGATGCGATAAACCTGAGCAGGGGGTGGGGTGGGCATGTGAGGATCTGTCAGAATTTTGCAAAATGCAAATCAGACTGTCAGTGTCTGAGCTCCCGAATCAAGTTCCAACAGCTTTGCCACTCTCTCCCAGCTCTCAGGTCCCTGGCTGCCTAGCAACCAGGACAGGAAAGCCTGTGCCAACTGCCACTGAATTTGTTGGAAAACTTAGCAACAGGAAGCCTGTCCCAAAGACAGGTGGTGGTGGCCTTTGCCTCCGAGTCCTTGGTGCACGCACCGTGCCGCATGCCCCGTGTCCCTGGAGAGCCTGCGTTCTGTCCCCACTAGTCCTTCCGAGGGAGCGGCCGTAAGGCAGACTGCGACGCACAGGTCCCCTGTGGAGGGCTGGGCACTGCTGAGCGCTGGGGACATACGGGGTGGTGGGATGAGCCCCACTCTGAAGTTGCACAAAGTGGCGCACTCCCGTGGCAGCCGACGAGCCATGCGGAGACGCACGTGGGTTCCATCTTGTTTCCCATTGACGTCAGTCGGGGCTGCGATCACGAGGTGCTACAGGCGGGGGGGGCTAAAACAAGGGGTACTTCTTTTCCTATTTTTTTGCAAGGCCATAATCAAGAGGCTGGCTGATTTGGGTGCTGGGCTGAGAGAGCGAGAGAGAGAGAGAGAGAGAGAGAGAGAGAGAGGAGAGAGCGAGCACAAGTTGTTTGGTCTCTTCTTGCAAGGGCGCTAATCCCATTCATGAGGACCCCACCTCCATGACCTCATTGTCTCCCAAAGGCCCCCCGTCCAAATACCACCACACTGGGGGGGCAGGGTCACAAGTCAGTCCATCGCAGCTCCTAAGTGACCCCCCTTCCCACCTTCTCTCAGTCCATTCTCCCAGGACACCCAAATTAAGTTCTCTAGCTCACCCCCAGCTTCCCAGCAGCAAACGCACCGCTTCCAGTTTCCCCACAAACTCGCCAGCGTTCGTCACTTTCCGGCTTTTAGTGTTGTTGGTCACGGTCGTCCCCGTGGCACCCGCCCCGTCTGACAGCAGCGCGTCCGCGGTCCCTAACGCCACGCCCCACGTTTGCCCAGCGCGTCCTGGCCCAGGCGTCCCGGCGCCCGGGCCCTGTGTGAGGCCGGGCCCAGGGCAACGAGGCAAACCTGCACAGATAAGCGACAGCCTGTCTGCGGGGATCTGTCCCGTGAGGAGCAATGGCGCCCGGGGGAGAGGCCTGTGCCACCGCGGGGCGGGGACGGGGAGGGGGCGAGCGGGCACAAGCGGTCACATCTGTGCGTCACGGACACCTAGACCCGAGACACGGGTTCTTAACGCCGTTGGGAACAAGGGGCCCCGAAGCCTGGAGGTGGCATGGGGCCGGGCAAGTCTGGGCAGCTGAGGCGGGACTCGGACGTGTCGCCCAGCGCACTCAGCGAGCGGCACATTTGGGACGCGCGTCCGCACACGTCTGCGCCGTATCCCTTAGTGTTTGAACGTGACCATGAGCCTGACCGGAGCTCGTCGTCTCCCGAGGACGCCACGCTGTCTGTCTTCTGCTCATTTAGGGATGGCAGGGAGGTGACATTTTGGGTTCAATAGACAGAGGGTCAAATGCAAACGGCTTGTAGCCACCGGATGACCCAGTGGGTGGCTTCCCGGAAGGGGCCGCGGGGGGAGCGGCCATGAGCTCCCAGCAGTGCCCATCAGCTTCACTCACTCCGGTGCGCGGCCGAGTCCACCCACACGGGCACGGGGCGCCCCCTCCCTCCAATCCCGCCCCCGGCCAGCGTGCCTGCGCCCCGTGCCACGGCGCGGCCCCGGGGGAGACTCGGTTTCCTGAGGAGATGGACCGGCGTGAGTGTGGCGGGTGACAGAGGGGGTCCGGGCAGCCCCCCAGACGTTGCAATAACGTTTGGAATCTGAAATAATGGCCTCCCGTGCTCAGGGACCCGAACGGCTGCCCACACAGGTGTCCGCAGACACTCCCCGTGGGCCACTGGCCCCAGCGTGCCGCGACCCGACGAGGCGTTCTCCGAAGGGCCTTCTGGCTGCTGCCAGCGATCTGCCGGCGGGTCCCGGGGCCCACAGGGCGCAGGGAGCACGACCCGGCACCGGAGGCAGGAGCCCGGGGCTGGGCTTGGCGCAC